>JAOTOM010001637.1:0-75019 GCA_034440615.1 Ashinkailepas kermadecensis | reverse complement strand
AGACAAAGACAAAGACGTATATTCAGGCCATCCACAATAAACTCGTGGCTATTACAGCCTATTGTCGATTTTTAAAACAGATGTCACATGAAAAAGGGCTGTCACAGACACACATAAAAACATATAACAATTCCTCATACCAGCGGCACGGAAAGAGTCAGCAAGTACGGTAAGTATAATAAGAAGTCAGCAGGTATGAAGATAAGTCAGCAAGTATGATAAGAGGTCAGCGAGTATGATAAGAAGTCAGGAAGCAGATCAGGTCAATCTGACCGGTCCCATGCACAAATGCCGCCTAAGGCGGCGACCAAACGTGGGAACTGGCAGTTGCCTCAGTTCGTGTGGCAGTTCATTATACAGGGCAGGACCTCTGGAACAAAAACGGCGCCTGCCCATCTCTGTTCGCGACCTGGGGACGTATAGGTCCCGGTCCTGACGGGTGTGGCGGTCACGGTGCTCGGCGACTGTTGAGATAGTGCCGGCTAATGAAGCCGGCTCCTGCAGTCGGCGCACCTTGTGAAGTAGGCACAGCGTGTGGTATGAGGCCAAGTTCTCAGCGCTCATCCAGCCAAGACGCTCTAACAGATCCGTGACATGGTCAAATTTAGTTCGTCCGAAAATAACTTTTGCTCCATAGTTGATATTTTTTTGAATCCGAGACATATTCTTTTGGGTACTATTTCCGTACACCGAAATGCAGTACCGGATCTGAGAGAGGACCAAGGCATTGACGAGCACCGAGATGACAGATGGTGGCAGGTGGCCTCTGAGATGCGATAGACCGGCCAAAGTTCCGAAACATCGTCTGGTAATGGTGGAAACATGCGAGTCCCAGCTGAGGGTGCGATCAAAAGTGAGCCCTATATTTTTTACTTCCGAACAGGGGAGCAATTGTTGATCGCGAAACGTTACAGTGAAGTTGGGGAGATTGCGCAAATTTTGTTGGCTGCCAAAGACCATAAGCTGGGTTTTCTCCGCATTTACTTTTAGACCGTTACCGCGGAACCAAACGTCGAGGGAGGCCAGGACGTGTTCCAACTCGGTAGCGACACTTTGGATGCGAGTTTTGTTTCCGGTGACCAAAATTTGTGTGTCATCTGCATACTGAACGACTACTGCGCCTTCAGCGAACAGACTGAGGTCGTTGGCGAAGACGCAGTAGAGCAAAGGGCCGAGAGATGAGCCTTGAAAAACTCCGATGTTGTTTGGAAGTGGAACAGATTTTAAGCTGCGACCCAGACTGTCAGTGAGGCTGACACTCTGGGTATGGTCTTTCAGATAGGCCGAAAACCATGAAGTGTCAATACCGTGCTGGCTTAATTTGGTCAAGAGTTTTGAATGGTCTATCACATCAAAGCATTTGCTCAAGTCCAGGAGGCAAAGGAGGGACATCTCACCACGATCATTGGCCGATAGGATCTGGTCGGATATGGATATCAGCGCGGTCTCCGTTGAGTGACGGGGGCGGAAACCATGCTGGGTAGGAGAGAGGAGGTGGTTGTTGGATAGGTAGGCGTAGAGCTGCTGGTGGACTGCACGCTCCACAATTTTGGCAATGATCGGGACAATAGAGATGGGCCGGTAGTTGGATGGGCTGGTAGGGTCACCGGATTTAAAGATGGGATAAACTATGGAGTGCTTCCAGGAGATGGGGACGTCGGCAGTGGTGAGGCTGGAGTTGACCAAATGCAGAAGCACACTGCCAATGACGTCAAAACTCAGCCGGATCATACCCACGCTGATGCCGTCCCCCCCCCCGCAGGCGGATGAGCTGTTCATGCCGAACACGATGGCGCGCAGCTCGGAGAGGGACAGTGGTACTAGGCAGAATGCACAAGCACCCACTCGCTGCAAACGACAGGCCAGGCTCGGGGAGGCATCCTGACCAGCAACCTCGCCAGCAATGCGTGGTCCAACGCCAACAAAATAATCGTTTAGCTGGTCAGGCGTAGCGTCAGGAGCTTTACGATGGCACTTGGCATCGCCCACGGTGGACCGAATGCACCGCCATATGCCCCCTCGTCCGCTCTCCTGGATACGCCTCTGCACATCGTCAAGGGTGTCGCGTCGAATGGCAGAGCGCACCTGTCTGTTGAGCTCGCTGTAAACAGCAGAGCCGTGACCTGAGTAACGCAGCGCCTCCCGGCGGCGGGCCATGATATCTCTGGTTCTGTCAGACAACGCTGGGGCGCTAGGGTTTCGAATGCGCAACGTCCTAACTGGAGCGTGTCGGTCAAAAATCGGTAAAAAGCGACACAGGAAAGCGTTCCACTTCAACGTGACTGTCTGTATATAAAACACTCTCCACCAATCCACACACATCAGGTCACGATACAAAGCAGTTTGGTCAATCCGGCGCAAGCTACGAGATTGTACGGTGCGACGCGCAGGACGGCAGCGAGGAACATCGATAAAAACGCGAACAAATTTGTGCGGGCTAAAATGGCAAAATCGCGAACCACAGCGTGTGACAAGAAGACGACAATTCGCTATAAAAACATTCAGCAGAGAACCGCTTGAAGAAGTAGGTGTCGTTACAAATTGATACAGCGAGTATTCAGACAAAAAAATTGTTCAACATATTTTTCGCAGGGTCACCATCAGGCTTTGTAAGATCGCAATTTAGGTCGCCGCAGATAATCACTTTACACGAAGGGTGATCAATGCAAAGCCGTTCGTACTGGGACTCTAGATCGGAGAAGTCCGCCTTTAAGTCTGCAACATTGCGCCGGGGAGGGCGGTAGACTGTGCCGAGAATAAACCTCCGCTTGCCATCCGGCTTCACCACGGTCCACAATGACTCGAGCCTGCTGTTGGGTCGTGGTTGCACAGTCACTTTGAGCGGTGTCACGCTTATACCGTCCCTGACGGCCACGGCCACACCACCGAAGCCACGATTGTCCGGCCGGTCCGCACGGTAGAGTTGATAGCCCGGCAGAACCAGCAGACGGTTTGGTGTGGCAGGCTTAAGCCAGGTCCCGTTAAGTGTCATGATATCATACTTGAGTTGACTGAGCTTGAGAGACAATTCGAGCAATTTCGGTTTCAGACTCTAGATATTTATGTGACCAATCAGTAGAACAGACTTGCCTCTCGCACGACAATCCCACCGATGCGCCCCTCCGCTCCTCCGGGCGCGTGTCTGCCACGCCTGGTCCTGCGTGGGCGGACGCCCGGATCAGGTGGCTGGACGCCCCGGACGGGCCCGCCCGAGGCCATCACTTGGTCAGCTGGTGACCGGCCAAGGCCGACCTCAAGGTCGTCTGGACCGCCACTGCTCCTGCGCTGACGGCCGGCCGACCGCAGCGGACGACTCACGGGCATGACAATGACCACCAGGGCATGCAGAACAGCGATGAGGACAAGTAAGCACAGAAGGTCACGATGAGATGACAGCATGGTGATGATGCAGAAGAAGGTAGTAGCTGCACAAGGATGTAGTGGCAGCAGACTCGCTCCATGACCAGAATCAGGTCCCTCGTCGCCGGGCGACGGGCATCGAATCAGGCGCAACGCGAGGTGCAGAGGTTCCAAGTCGCTCCGCACTCACCCAGACACATACGGTCCACCCTCACGCGCGAACACAAACGGTCCATCCTCACTCACGACACATACGTCCACCCTCCGCACCGAGGCTACGGTCCACCCTCGCGCGGCCCATACGTTCCGCCCTCACGCGCAGACACATACGGAGTCAAGCACTCAGGGCCCGCCACGCGACCGGGGGCGGCGGGCAGGGGGCCCCCCCATAAGTCCACGGTCACGGTCCACGCTCACAGTGTCCACAAATTCATAAGTCACAGCTCATAGGTCCACGGTCACAGTCCACATATTCATAACTCCACGCTCACAAGTCCACGTTCATAGGTCCACGGTCAAACTCCACGCTCGCACGTCACGGTCACAAGTCCACGCGCACGTGTCCACGCTCGTAAGTACCACAAGCTCATAACGTCCACAAGTTCATAAGTCCACGAGTTCAAAATATCAACGTTCAAAGTCCACGGTCAAGTCCAAGCTCTATAAGTCACGCTCGGCTCTAAGTCCACACTCATATCGCATTCATAGCAGTCACGCTCAAATCCGCAGTTCATAGTCCACGCTATAATATACAGGCTCACAACTTCCACAGCTCATGTCCACGGCTCGTATGTCCACAGGTCACAATGCCCACAAGTTCATAATGTCCACAGTTCATAACGTCCCACAGGCCACAATGTCCACACCGTTCCCGCGAAAATATGCTACGTAAAATCATGTTCGACCTTATGGCATTTGACGGCGCGGCAAACGGGAAGACGTAGAAACCTCTGGTTCACCTCTTGTTAACAGATGGCAGGTCGATCAATTCGCGCGAGATGCTGCAGGACGATGAATTCATTAAGATGTTTCTCGTAATCCGAGTTGGATATTGGCTTGCGTTTTATTTTGAGCCTGACGTTTCTTAGCCGATATCGATGCGTAGTAGGTAAATGCACCTACTCTTGTGGCTAAATTCTTAAAAATGCAATGGGATCTAGTCTTAACCCTCGAGTTGGTGACGTCCGAATCCTCCTTCGTATTGGTGGCGGGTTCTAGAAACCAGCCCGTTAACTTCTTGTTTCTGATCCGAATGACATGTAATTTGGTGGACGCAATCGATGCATTGGGACTTGCTCACGCTAAAAATTGTAAGACAATATACCTGACATAATTAAAGTTATTGTGATATTTTGGTCGGCTGCCCGGCACAACCGACGATTTGCCACATCCGGCCATCGGCCCGGCCCGCCCGGGGGCGCCGGTCGTAAAATGTTTACCAGCTCCGCTTTTACACTGTCCCCACACCACTGCCCGATGACATTTCGGGAGAAAGTTGCATGCGCAGATAGCCCCAAGTTTTGTGATGCCCACGGTTCCTTCGGATTTTCCCCATCGCAAATAATTTGGTTGGAATCGTTGATGCTTCGCAACCCTTACCAGACGACATTTTCGCCGGCAGTTTGCGCTTCAAGCTGGGAGCCGCCCTGACCACCCGTTCCCACGAGTTTCGCCAGCCGTCGAAAAAAACGATGGGGGTGCGCGCGCTTTCTCGGCGGTGACACCTCCGCGGGACAGATTCTGTAAATATAAATATTCGGGAGCAGGAAAATAAATTCCACTAAAATGGGCATAGCCGCCGAACCATGTGACCGATTGACATGAAACCAACGCCAATTTTTTGTCTTACCGCAGCGGAGCAAGGGCCAAAGGCGCTTGTACCACTAACCATTTTTGTAGCCCGCTTTTGCACTCTCTCTAAAAGCCAACAATCTTTTTCATAGCTAGGGGACCAAGCTTGGACACAGTATTCCAAATGCGGCCTGACATAGGCACAGTAAAGCTTCCTGATGATTTCTTCACTTGTGTACGATACATTCCTATTTATTGCCCCAAGCCTTCTTAGTGCTCTTTTCCTAGCTTCTTTAGTCTGCTCTGATGCCTCCAATTTTGTGCGCAAAATAACACCTAAATCCTTCTCCTGTTGAGTCACAGCTAGTACTTGGCCACCCATCAAGTATGGATCCCTGATATGCTGTCTACCTACATGTATGATTTTACACTTATCAAAGTTAAATTTCATTTGTCACTTTTCAGACCACTTCACCAGCTCATCCAAGTCCCTCTGTAGTGAGGCCCTCATTTTGCCCTGTGATTGCCCTAAAGACCTTCAAATCATCGGCAAATTTCAAAACCATACTGCTTAGGCCACTTTCGATGTTATGTACAAATATAATGAACGATAGTGGTCCCAGTACTGACCCCTGGGGGACTCCACTTAGGACGTCTTGCCATGATGACTTTGTACCATTTAGCATCACTCTCTGCTGCCTGTCTGAAAGCCATAACTCTATCCATTTTAGAAGGCTACCTGCAATACCATGGACCGGAAACTGCATATTAACCGTTTATGGGGCACCTTATCAAAGGCCTTACTGAAATCAAGACATGCTACATAAACCTGATGTCATCGATCAAACTGGTCTGTAGCAAAATTAAAGAAGTCCAAGATATTTGTGAGACATGATCGACCTTTTCTAAACTCATGCTGATAATCTTGAATCAATCGGTCTCCCTCCAGAAAACTAACTATTATATCCTTGATAATTGATTCAAGTATCTTGCAGCCTATGGATGTGGGACTTACGGGTCTATAGTTCTCAACTTTCCCTCTTTCGCCTTCCTGGAAAATTGGAACTACATTTGCCATTTTCCAATCTTCTGGAATTTCATTTTGTGAAACTGATCTACAAAATATTACACTAAGTGGAATTGCCAGTTCCTTTTCAGCTTCACGCAGTAGCCTAGCATAAATTTCAGCAGGTCCTGCTGCATTGTTTGACTTTATTTTCCTGATATGATTGAGAACAACATCACTATCAATCAAGTCAACATCACTTATCCTATCCCCTGTCACTGACCCATGATCTACGGCTGGCAGATTGGTCATATCTTTCACTGTAAATACTGATTTAAACTGTTTGCTCAGCTTCTCAACCATCTCAACATCCTCACTCAATATAGTGTCGTTCACCTCCAGTGGACCCACTGTGCTAGAAACTTTACTCAGCTTGTAAAAATTAAAGAACTTTTTGCTATCTCCATTACAGTTTCTAGCCAAGTCCAATTCTTTTGCTCGCTTTTCTGCTCTGGTTTTCTGCTTTACAGCATCTCTAGCTTTTTGATACCTCCTTAGATTTATGATAGTTGAAGCTTCCTTCAACATTCTAAATGCATCCTTCTTAGCCTTAATTGCTCTTTTCAAATCTGGTGTAAGCGATGCCGGCTTTCCTACTTGTATTTTGTGCCTTTGCTTTTGGGGCACATGTCTCATCTGAGCTTCCCTTAAGTAAGACTTGAATTTTTCCCACATTTCGCAGGCATTCAAATTGCAGAATTTTTCTTCCCATCTAATGTCACCTAAAGTCACTCTTATGCTATCAAAGTCTGCCCTGTTAAAGTTTGGAACCTTTGTTAGATTATCCTTAATTTTACCTGATACATGTGCTTTAAATCTCATCTCAGGAGGGACGCAGCCCCTCCTGATGGGATTCAACCCTTCCGGCTTTGGCCTACTACACCCTAATGCCCAGTTGGCATCAGTGCTACGGGCTCATCAAAACAATAACCAGGACAAGACCGACCCGTGGATATTGAGCCTGTGCCCAGCCAGGGCTCTTTTATGTTCATAATGGGGCGCATGCCCGTTCCGGACATATATATATATATATATATATATATATATATATATATATATATATATATATATATATATATATATATATATATATATAGATATATATATATATATATATATATATATATATATATATACATCAAGGTAATATATGAAGCCAGAGATTGTTTGAATGCAGGCTACCATTAGCTTTCTTTGTATAATAATACGGAGATGAACAACATTAATAACAAATAGAAAGTATGCAATTAGAGGTCATCAATTTAAACTTAAAGTTAACCATAGCAGGACAAGGTTAAGACAGTCATTCTCCACCAACAGGGTAGTTGAACATTTGAATCAGCTATCAAACTCCATTGTAAGTAGCAGTACCCTGGACATCTTTAAAAACAACTCAGGCAAGCATTATAAGGATTAGAGAGGTTCATTTTCAGCATTCCCGGGAAAGCTAATTGACAAATTTGGTCATTAACTAGTTAATTGTGTCCACAGAGTGCAACCAAGAAGAGCCCCTGCCAGTGGCAGCGGAACGACCTCAGTTAAGAGGGGGGCACCTCAATTTATTCTCAAAATGTATTGGAGGGTCGGTCATATGACCTAATCTACGCCAAAACGTGATATACAGATTATATCCACTTCATTCTGCACCCATGACGTCCACACACTTGATGATTCTTTTCGCAAATATTCCTTCATCCCAACTACGGTGCATCCAGATCCCACCTTTTGACGGGGGAAGGAGCTGCAACTTCTTACGCAGGTGTGGAGTGCGGAATGGTCGGGAACCAATTTTCCGTTTTCAGCAATGTATAAATATTTCAAGACCATATATAATGTACTTTATGGACCGGCCTTCGGCCTTCGAAAGTTGATGCCTTCGAGCGGCATGCGTGCTCTGGTGGATACAGAACGCCGGTCCTGTTGTGATATAGCGACTGCCAGGCGCACTGGGTTCCAGGTTCAGCATATCACGCAGGTCCGATAGCTACGGGAGGCGTACTTTTTTCCCGATAAGGAGCATGGCCACTGTGTCAGATAATTTGACGCGGAACGTAAAATATCACGTCAGAACACTTATCATAAATGCTTACTCTTCTTGGATTTGGCCACTTAAATCATGCAGCTCCGTCCAAAGTTGCGTTATTTTTCGGCATTTCTTTTTAACACTTCAGCAGAGACAACAAAAGTAGCGCAGCTTTATATATAACATGACTGGCGCGCGAATTTATACCCCGAATCATAACGTCTATTGCATTATTTGGGCCAATTGGATCTAATGAGCTAATACTTAAAGTGGCGCAAGTACAAGTACGAGCTATCGAGTGGTACCATTATTTCCTCAGTCATGTACTCGCCGCAACATCTCTGCAAAGTTTGTTTAGGACGTTAAAGTCAACAGGTGATTTCGATGTACATTTAAAAAGCACATCATGTAATTTTTTACTAGGCTTGTTCTTGATTCCGATCGGAGTATGAATTGACTCAGAAATCAGCCAAAATTTGGCGGCTTTATGGTGAAGTCGACTCACTTGAAAAATTGTTGGAGTCGGAGTAGGAGTAGTTGAGTCGCCAATCGTAGCCAGAGTCTTGATGGGTTTGACTGGGAACAAAATACCTGATTTGAACAATAATTATAGGTTTTCAACTTTCGAATAAAAAACATCGTTGCAATACCTCTTCAAATACATGGCACTATATGCAAGGCACATGAGCATCGACCTGCTGTGGAAAGTGTCAGCCACTGTCAGGGTTGGTTATTTGATATAGTAATTTAATTCCGTCAGTTGTTTTACAGCTTGCTAACCAACATGAAATTCAAGTTAACTCCGCAATTTTGAGACCTAGTTCGGTCGCATCCGCACTGCGCAGCAGTTTGGATGATCGAGATGGTTTTAATACGGCGAAGAATATCTCTAAGATGTTCCTGGGGTTTAGACATAGTGTACACATAATAAAACACGACCTTCAATATATCAGGAGGTACTGAGTTTGAATGCAAGAACAAAGACACACGTTATATTATAGTACTCAACGTTTTGGCCAGTGGCCAGCGTCAGGAGCAGGGGGGGGGAATTCCGGCTATATAACACAAGCAAAAGTGGGGCACATTGGACAATACTTGTGACGTCAGACGGCGTACAGTGTGTAGAACTATAGCAACCGATCTCAACGATGTAAACTAACTCGCAGCCTGGCTGACATGATAGTGCGGAACGGTGGCGGATGTGATTATTACAGTTAAAAGTCTCGTAAATTGCGCAACATCCGGCGATATCAACGCATTCCTTTCTTTTTGTATTTGCATTCCGAACGTCTGATAGGACTTTATCTATTTTATTTAGGACTTCACCTATTACCATAACAATGCTCCATAATGGCAACCACAGACAATGCTGAATCGCAACCTCGGATAGTCAGCACATATGCAAGCCGGATGATGTCACCCAGTGCTTTTTGGGCATTAATGTCTCACAACCCTTTTTGAAGCGGAATATTCTATGTTGTTTATATAACCTTGGTCAGGAGTGATGTTTAAAACAAATTAAAATGTCAAAACCCGTGACAACATACACGTGGAATATAGAAAAGCCTCCTCAGTGCTACAGACAATCACAAAAATTCACAACGAACCACAAATAGTAAAACATTATCCACCGGCACACCTCTAAATCAAAACAGATAACCTACTCTAAATCACACTGTAAACAAGCTGTAACCGGAAACAAAGCCAGGCGTTTAGTACTAAATCCTCTCTGAGGGATTAGTACCAGGTTATCTGATTGTTAAGGTGGCATGAGGAAATATTGGCCTAAATATATTTCCGGCTCATACTTTCTCAGCGATAATTTAGTACAAGACACCCAGCAATGTTTCCGGCTCATTTACGAGTAGGTTATCTGATTGCATAGGTACCCTGAGGAAATATTGGCTTTAAAATAGATTTGACTCACTCTCCCTCAGAGAGGATTTAATACTGAACGCCTGGCTTTGTTTCCGGTTCCAGCTTTTTCCAGTACGATTTAGAGTAGGTTATCTGCTTTGACTTAATGGTGTGCCGGTGGATAATACTTCCCTATTTGTGGTTCGTTGTGAGTTTTTGTGAGTTTCTGTAGCACTGAGGATACTTTTCTGTACTTCACGTGTATTTTGTCACGGGTTTTGCCGTTATCCATTTTTAGAGCATCACTCCTGACGCTGGCAACTGTCCGAAACGTTGAGTACTATAATATAACCTGTGTCATTGTTCTTGCATTCAAACTCAGTACCTCCTGGTGTATTGAAGTTCATGTTTTATTCTGTGCACACTATGAGATTGCTTTATCTTTATTATTCCTTCCTGCTGCAATCAGTCCTCTAAATGGTTAGCAAGTGCTTAAAGGTGAATGATGCCTTTATTATGTGAAATATGCTTTCAGCTTTCACTGCAATTAATAATACATTTATGGAATTTCTGACGTGCGAAGAAATGGAATGTACCCACTGCATAACCATAGCACATCGCTTCGTGCGTATAATTATGGCTGGAGTCGAACCCGGAATATGGCATAATTTTCAGGATTCGGAGTCGGAGTCTAATCTGACCATTTTTGGGCAGCCGGAGTTAGGCATGGAGTCCACCAAACTTGTAAAAGTTGCCCTTAGGTGGAATGGAATTGGAATAAACACCACTTCTTGTGATTCAGAGTCTAAGTCAACTCCGCTCAATTGAAGTGAATGAGAAGTTTGCTTCGGACTTATACGGCGAACATTCATTTCTTTTGAAGTTTTTCAGCACCGGATAGTAGCAGTAAAGTAGTAAAGATATATACCCTTGCAATCAGCTTTGCGATCGGGCTGGGCTGGGCCGGGTCGCTCAAGTTTAAATTTGCCATATTTCAAGTAAGGCTTCCTCGCTTTGTGGTCTTACTCGCAACAATCATGAAGAACCCCTTCATAAAAGATTGGCCCGCTTCCTTCAAAGCATATTATGTAGGCCTTGCCTTAAGATCAACTGGGTAGCGCGATACGAAACAAACAACTGTTTGGAACTCCATTGACTCCAATTGTGGCCTGCCTGTCATGCCGCAAAATATGAGAGATATTTTACAATTTGGCGCGCCGAAGGCGAGCGAATTTGGATATTTATTATCAGCGAATGTGACATCTTGAGACTGTATTTTCAAATTTAAGGGGGACATTTTAATATTGGTACCCCCTCTCAGATTTAAGATGCGGCACGGTATCCACGTGTCCCTGCTGTTCCGCCACATATGACTCCTGTGGCTCATTGTTGCACTGATCTTAATGTCTTTCTGTCTTAACCCTCGCACGGCTGGGGGAGAGGTAGATGCCAACATTTGGCATTAGCTGTCAACATACAACCAACTAAAAATATCACAACACTGCACCACGGAGGCTTTGGTCTCTGCTTCCTTCATTGTAATCATCTTGAGTCTGGGTAGCATGGCTTCGACACGACTCCAACTCCGACTACGACTCCCCAGTCCTGTTTCCAAGAGGGGTTCCCATACATTCTGAGGAACAGCATCCATTATATGGCGCTCGGCGCGGGCACTGCTCTTTTGCTGCTGGCTTATCAACCAGATAACGATTGCAGATCACGGACATTCGCCAAACACAAATTTGCGAGGGGTTGAAAGTGTCATCATCATCAGCTCTGACACTGCAAGGTACCTGAATGAAAAAAATCAAGACAGAGTGCGCAGATCTTCAAGCATATTGATATATATATATATATATATATATATATATATATATATATATATATATATTCTCTCTCTCTCTCTCTCTCTCTCTCTCTCTCTCTCTCTCTCTCTCTCTCTCCCAATTTTCAGTTTAAAAACAACAGGCTATGTCAGGTTTGTCCCTCTCCCCTTCAGACCCGAGTTGTCTCCCCTTTCTATCCTGATCTGTCACCCGTAATCTCTGGGACGTGGTTATGACCAATACCAATACGGATTACCAACGTTTTTTTATCCACCACTCTTCGGCCGACGTAATTTGTTCTGATGGCTCAAGCTCTTCATTTGTTCAATGTTCATGCATTTGTTCAACCAAACGACCTGATTAGATGGCGTAGAATACTGATTTGGCGTTTATGCTAGATGAGATGATTTTGAGCTTTAGCTGAAGACTTCCACCGGCGGTCCGTTGACTGGTAGGACGTCGATTAGACGTCGATGACTTGCATTGGCGAGTGGCTTGTTTGCTATATGAGGTTCATCATGAACTTACCCCAGCCAGCAAAATGCTGCAAGTGGCGGTCAAGCTAGATGTAGTATATGCAGCCCCAGTAAAAGGCTGAGGTCAACGGAGTGTCGTCGGGTGTGTCCAGCGTGCTCGGAACGCGAGAATGGAATGTGGTTAGGGGATACGCGCAAAGTCGAGTTTTAAGAAAACGGTACTTGTGTCGCTTCTCATGAGTGATGGGTCAATGGGTCATATAATTACATGGGAAACCCCGGGGGGGGTGGCAACAACGTGGGGGCGTTTTTTTGGCACGGAGTTTTTTCTACACGTTTGCGCACATGCATCAACTGTTGTTTTGTTCACGGCCGTGCCCCATATTATGTGGGTTCGAATCCCGCTACCAACTGCAGGACCTATCCCCCCCGGGGGCACGGCGAGAGATGCCTACGCTAAATAACCATTGCAGTTGAAAACGTCGTTAATTAACACATTAATTCTGATTATTATTCAATGTTGTTTGTGTTTGATTATCATTGCGACACACGTTGTCTGGGGGGGGGGGGGGTCGGGCGGGAGTTTTGTTAAAGACAGGGGAATTATCCAACCTCAGAAACCCTGCTTCGCTGTTTACGGGGGCCACGTTTGGGGGGGGCCCGCACATGCATCAACTGTTGTTTTGTTCACGGCCGTGCCCCAACTTAATGTGGGTTCGAATCCCGCTACCAACTGCAGGACCTATCCCCTCGCGGGCACGGCGTGAGAGATGCCTACGCTAAATAACCATTGCAGTTGAAAACGTCGTTAATTAACACATTAATTCTGATTATTATTCAATGTTGTTTGTGTTTGATTATCATTGCGACACCGTTGTGTGGAGGGTGGCGGTCCGGCACGTGAGTTCTGTCAATGACAGGGGAATTATCCAACCTCAGAAACCCTGCTTCGCTGTTTACAACTTGGCCTTTTGGGTTCGATTCTTAGATGCACCGCCATGGGGTTAATGCTAAGCTTTCACGAAAAGTGTTTGGGGGAGGGGGGTGCCATGGCGCCCACGGTCGCCCTGCCTATGCCTTAGCCAATGTTCCTATACCTATCTCTGGGTATACACCGGCGGCTATGACGGCGTATATAATATCCCGGAAATATTATAATAATGTTGTAATACAATTAATATATGGTAATGTTATATACCTGGCGTATCGCAACGCCAACCACATTCACAAAAGTAAGGTAAAATTTTAGTACAACAGTTGCGGCAACCGGTACCGAAATAGTGCCCGCGGTATCGGAGTGGTGGCCGGGCTGACAATGCTGGTACTTTGCCGCCACCAGGAAATGTTGACCGAAATTGTCCGAAATTCGATACCGGTGCCGGCACCAGTCAAACACGCCGGTTCATTGCCGGTACCCATACAACTAGGTAAACGATGAGATCGTTGCAAGACGTTGCTAATGTGCAACATATGAATGGCTGACCTCAGAGTGAGCTTAGGCCAATGCCCTATGATGGCCTTTCGGCGCTAAATATCACTTCCAGTGTCAGTGGGACACTAGGTCAGTAGCACAGGATGACCTCAACATGTAATTTGTGTCTGGGGAGTGACAACATTTTGTGGAAGATCTAACAGCACCGCAAAAATATCCTAGTACACCTTTCCGGTAAATGTTGCATAACCGTTTCTAATCTAGCCGGATCTACCTAAAATAGGCATTTATCATTTTATCCCTTCGCCTTTCTGTTCGAACTCCCTGAGTGCTAACCCAACCTTAATTTCCAACCAACGTGGTATTGGATCTCCGGAGGCTTCATACATTTTATCGCGCTAAAGTCGTGTTTCAACTTTTGTGAATTTTGTGTGCTTGTGGCGTCAGAAGAGGAACCGCTGTTAAAATATTGCTCACCAATATTTCTGCATCGGAAGATTAGTTTTGTCCACGCCAAAGGCGCACGAAAATGTGGGCAGTAATCTCGTATGGCGTGCTTACCTATGTGTCTGTTATTCTTCGGTTGTGATTGTGGTCGGTGTTTTGACTCGTTGAAGAGAGATATTGATATATTTGTTTTCGAAAAACGATACCTCCGAGCTATAGGAGTGGGGATGTTTACGAAGCATTTTGTTAATTATGCATTTTACTGTGTTTGTTCACTCATTTTTTGCTAACATTTAGTTGTATTGGTGTAGACGTTCGTTAGGGCCCGTGGACGTACATAAAGGACCGCAAACGTTCAAAGGTGCAGCAGACTTTGGCAATGGCCCTGGTACATGCGTAATTGCCCGTAAACGCTTGTGGATTCCCGTAGATGTTCGTATTAACCATTTCGCAACTTACATTCCATAAGAGATATTATCTTGAATCTTTCAGCGTGAACAGGGCCCCAAGCGTCAATAATGCCCACTAAATTTCATGCCATTCGGTTTAGAAATAAAAAGTTAGCGGGTCGACTCCTTGATCGCCCCACCAATATGAAGGAGAATCGGAAAGGTACCAATGGGTCTACACTCGCTCACATTTTATTTAAGAAGTTAGTGACAATAGTCGGTCGTTCTATGATCCATCGATAATGACTAAACATGTCAGGCTCAAAACCAAAGGTACAAAAATATCCAATTTGGATCACAAGACACATATCTGGTATGAATTCCACGGCCTGCCGCATTTTGCACGAACTCATCGACCTGCCATCTGTTGACTAGAGTTGAACTAGAGATCTCTAAATTTGCCGGTTTGCCGAAAATGATTTCACGGAGCATATTTTCGCGGACACGGTGTGGGCATTGTGACCTGTGGATATTATGAACTGTGGACATTATGAACTTGTGGGTATTGTGACCTGTGGACATTACGAGCTGTGGACATTACGAGCTGTGGAAGTTGTGAGCTGTGGATATTATAAGCTGTGGACAATATTAACTGTGGACATTATGAGCTGTGGACATTATGAACTGTGAACGCAATGAGCGTGTGGACGTTATGAGCTCGTGGACATTATGAACCGGTGGACATCATGAGCTGTGGACACTATGACCTGTGGACATTACAAACGCGTTGATATTATGAATTCGTGGACATTATGAACTTGTGGACGTTGTGAGCTTATGGTACTTACGAGCTGTGGACACTGTGAGCTGTGGACGTTATGACCTGTGGACATTGCGAGCTATGGACATTATGACCTGTGGACATTATGAGCTGTGGACATTGTGATTTGTGGAAGCTATGAACATGTGGACATTGTGACCTGTGGACACTATGAGCTGTGGACATTATGAATTTGTGGACACTGCGAGCTGTGGACATTACGAGCTGTGGACATTCTGATATGTCACCGCAATATCTCATAAAGCACTCGACCATATGATATCGATCCAACAGATCAGAAAAAGAATATTGTGTTTATCACGGCGTCAAGACATAATTTAGTGCTATTTCATGCTGCCTGTAGCAGCATCTCTTTCAACATGTGCCAGCCTGATGGTATCTGATATTTTGTATGTGCCAGCCTGGTGGTATCATGTTTCAATATGTGACAGCCCGGCGGTATCTGATACTGTGTAGGTGATAGACTGGTGGTGTCATCTGCTTCAACATGTGACAGCCTGGCGGTATCTGATACTGTGTAGGTGATAGACTGGTGGTGTCATCTGCTTCAACATGTGACAGCCTGGCGGTATCTATATTTTTTATATTTTAAATTGTTTTTGTTTTCTCTTTCAAAACGTGACAGCCTGGCGGTATCTGATACTGTGTAGATTATAGACTGGTGGTGTCATCTGCTTCAACATGTGACAGCCTGGCGGTATCTGATACTGTGTAGGTGATAGACTGGTGGTGTCATCTGCTTCAACATGTGACAGCCTGGCGGTATCTGATACTGTGTAGGTGATAGACTGGTGGTGTCATCTGCTTCAACATGTGACAGCCTGGCGGTATCTGATACTGTGTAGGTGATAGACTGGGTTTTTTTTTTTTAAAAATGTGAGAGCCTGGGGGTATCTGATACTGTGTAGGTGATATACTGGTGGTGTCATCTGCTTCAACATGTGACAGCCTGGCGGTATCTGATACTGTGTAGGTGATAGACTGATGGTGTCATCTGCTTCAACATGTGACAGCCTGGCGGTATCTGATATTGTGTAGGTGATAGATTGGTTGGTTATTTGGGCTTAAGGGCGCATCGACTGCGTTGGTCATACAGCGCCCATAGGTGATAGATTGGTGGTGTCTTCTGCTTCAGCATGTGACAGCCTGGCGGTATCTGCTATTCTTCAGGTGACAGCCAGGTGGCATCATTTATTTCAACATGTGACAGCCTAGGTGACTGGCTGGACACTGTTTTCACCTCCGCGGAGCCCCGCCAGCAGTTCCAGCGAAGCAGCCGGCACCGCAGTCATCACATCGCTATCGCAGAGCTGACTATATCCCCATCGCTGGGGCTATCGTAGCTACTGTGGCAGCGGTCGTCAGGCGACTGGGACGTCTGTGGCCGCTTGGGTGGTCGTCACCGCTGTGGCGGCATCAGTTGGGAAAGTCGCCTAGCAACGGTGTTCTTTGTACTCAACAAACAGCAGGTGGTGGTTTCTTTAGTGCCGCAGCAGGTCACAACAATTTTTCAGGATATATGTGCATCATAGTGAGAGCCCTCCCATGAATCTGACCTATTTTGCGCCTCCTTATTAAGGGCTTTCCCACCTACAGACCGACCTTTCTGGCACTCTGACTCTGTTCGCCTCAAGACCCTCTCTGGCTTTTAGGGGACCTTCCCAGTCCTCGGCGGCATGCATGGCTCTCAAGGACATAGCAAGCTCTCAGATTAACCCTCAGTATTCCTCGTGTTCGTCGCCAGTCTTCAGGGACTCGCGTAGCTCTCAAGGGGCCTCGATCCCTCAGGTGCCCTAGTCCTCGTCTTTCGTCCTCGACAAACACATCTAGCTTTCAGGGCCATCCTGCAGCTCCAACACACACCTCACAATTTCCAACAAACATAGCGAGCTCGCGAAGCTCTCTTCAGCTCTGAGGTGGCTCCGTTTAAACCCCGAGCTCCTCTCAAGCCTCGGGAGTATCAGAATACAATCCACTCTAGCTTTCAGATATTTTTATTTCCATTCATCCGCAGCCTTTCGGGCTATCAAGAACATTCCAGCTCTGAAACTGACCCTTGGTATTCCTCACATTCATGGCTGGCACCTAGGGAGCCTCTTTGGACAACAGGGTATCTCGTTCTTCACATTGAAACCCCTTCCAAGCCTCTTGTGCATCCCAGTCCAGTTCAGTCCTCTCTAGCGCTCAGTGACCATATTCATTCTCCAAGTACGTTAGGGGCCCTTTCCAGTCCATGACAGTCTTTCTAGCCTCCAGGGCTAGCTCTGAGGTGGGCCATCAGTATTCCTCACGACCATCGTTAGCCTCAGGAACTCTCCTTAGCTCTCAGGGTGCTCTGTTAGCAATCAGGGGCCCTCTCAAGTTGCTATGGGTCCTTTACAGTTACTAACAGCTTTTAGGGCTTCAAGCACATCCTATGCTTTGAGGCTGGGCCTCAGTAATTCTCACAGTAATCGCCAGGCCACAGGTAATCTATTTGGCTCTCAGGGGACCTTGTTCACCCACTAAGTGCCACACTTTTTGGCTCTCAGGGGACCTTGCTCATCCATTAAAACGCGCCCTGGAGGGCTTCTGAAAATTACGCGCACTGGTGGGGTGGGGGCGGATTCCGCCTCCCCCTAAAATCTCGGCTCCTATTAAAGCTGGAGGAGCGAAATTCGCAGGGTGGATGGGTACGGTAGAGATCTCTATTGTGTGTGAACTTCATGACCTAAGATCAACATCTTCAAGGTCAAATGAGGTCACATTTGTCAAAAACAAATTTGTTTTGCGTGGCTTGGTTTGTCATTGTTATAGATCGCTGTGATTGTGTTTAAATGCTCCAAAATGGGCGTCAATGAGGTTTTGAACATTACTAACGATGCAATACAGATGCTAGCCCCGACATTTGACCTCAGGTCACCTATATAGCAGCACTTTATCAAGTCAGTTACCTGTTCCAGTTACCGGAACCGGCCCGGTTCCGGTAGCTGCTCCGTCGGGCAGCTCGGCGCAATCGGCTTCGCGAAGATAGGAGTGAAGTACATGAATGAAGTATGGAAACGCAATGACAAACAGTACAAATGACAAACAGTAGTGCATTTATGACAACATTCCAGTTGACCAAGTTTGGTTCCATTAACCTGTCATGAACTTGACCTGACTTGACCTCGGTAACCTAACATGACTTTGAAACTATATAGCATATCAATATACATCAAACAAGGGGCTAGTGTTGCCAAGAACACTTCCCTTTTGCGGATATACGGGAAGCGCATCAGCGCCGATTTTTGTGGTCTGGCGCTACGAATTTTTTTTAACTTCAACTCGAAACTAACTCGAAACATTTTCGGCAGATTTCAATTTTTGTTTTAAACTACGCGCCGGTCATTTTTAAGCAGGTATGCAGAAAATCGCGTATATCGACCGGTAAAATCTGCAGCTATGTACGAAAAAACCGGAGGGGTGGGCGGATTTCGCCCCCCCTCCAGTGCGCGTGTTAGGTGCCGCACTCAACCTGACATCCCGGTTAAGTTTCCTCTGACAATCAGAGACCCTCTTCATCCCTCAGGGCCGTCTGTTGTTTTTAGGGGCTTATTACAGCCCCTAATAGCCCAGTGTAGCTCTCATTTTTCGGGGACATCGCAGCTCTGAAATGTTCGCACGAGTCCTCATCAGCTCTGAGACGGGCCTCACTACTCCTCATCAGCTCTGAGACGGGCCTCACTAGTCCTCATCAGCTCCCAGTGGTCCTCACTAGTCCTCATCAGCTCTCAGTGGTCCTCACTAGTCACCAACTCTGAGTGGCCCTCAGTCCTCATCAGCTCTAAGACACTCTCACCAGTCCTCATCGTTAAGATGCCCAGTCCTCCACTCTAGAACCTCCTCAGATCCCCTCCTAGTCCTCATCAGCTCTCAGTGGTCCTCAATAGTCCTCATCAGCTCTCAGTGGTCCTATCCTTAGGGTCTTGTTCATCCCTCAGGCGTTCAAACTCCAAGAGCGTCCCAGCCATCTCTGGCCCTCAGTGCCCTGTTTATTCTTCACCTGTCAGGAGCCCTTTCCAGCTGAGACTGCTCTTGCCATGTGACATGGGCTTTCCAGCATTCGCGCGGGCCCTCTCTTTTTCGCGGCTCTTGCAAGCCCTCAGGGTGAACGTCTTCAGACTTCAAGGACCATTTATACACAAACTGTTGGATGCGCTTTACTTTTTAATCGTTTACATATCTGCCCCTACGCCTTACTTGGCCCTTGCAGACCACTGAAGGCGTCTGCTGGTGGGCCCCATCGGACTCGCCAGGGGGCGATTGCCCCTTCACTCCTCGGATACGTCACTGCCTGTAACAACCCGGTGCCCCTCCGTGTGCTTTAAGACCCTTTACGTAGCACTGGGAACCTTCCGAGTTCCGCTTTCGTCAGGGCCGTCTCCGTAGCCAGGGGCCTCTTGATCAGCGAGAGGGCTGCTGTCAGCCTGAGCCCCTCTCCCATGAGCGTGAGCTAACACAATTTCCAGTGGTTCTGCACGTTCGGCCCGGGACTGTGTGGTATTTACGGTATACAAATATGTATAAATAATAAGTATAAATGTATGCATAAATAATAAGTATAAATACATGTATAAATAATAAGTATAAATATATGTATAAATAATAAGTATAAATATATGTATAACTAACAAGTATAAGTATATGTATAAATAACAAGTATAAACATATGAATAAATAATAAGTATAAATATATGCATGAATAATAAGTATAAATATAAGATCCATACAATATATATAAATTCATGGAGTGAACAACTCAACGTTTTCGATCCAATTGAACTTTAGCAAATGTGAACCGTTAAAATCGTCTCGAATCATAGGCCACAATTAAAGGAATACAATAACCTCTGGCAATCGCGGAAATTAGCCTCCTGCCAAATGCTGACTTTGCCTCTGACCAGCCTCGTTGACACCGTTCCGTCTGCGTTCTGTTCTATTGCATATTACGGCTAGGGGGCATTATATCAAACGCGTCACCCCCCTCCCCGCCGGGGGAAGGCGGCTTCTGTTGCCGGCCGCCTGCCGTCTTTAAAAAAAAACTTGCAGCATAAAATCCCCCAGGGATTTTACGGCAAGTCTCTCAAATGCATACCTTACTGTTGAAATTCAACTTCAACAGCATGCCCGCCCTTCTCGTATCTCACCCTTGCATGGGTTGCCGCGGGCGGGGCGTGTCGCGTTGCTGCAATACGCTCACTGCTGCGACAGGATATGCTATCGTGCGCCGGCCGAGTTGCTCGGCGGACAGTCATATCGCGGCCGGATGTTGCCTACGGAGCAACCCCTCGCCTGACCGCCGCACAGTCAGACAGTGGGTCCCGAGGACGAGGCTGTGATCGTAGACCAGGCGGAGCTGGCCTGACCTGTGTGGATGTGCGCTGCCCCGACCCCGCCCCGGGTAGGCGAGCGCCGGGCCGAGACTTGGCGCCGGAGTCCGACTGCTGCGGCGACGACCGGCGCGCGATTCGGCGCGAACGTCCAGGTCTCGTCGGCCAGTGACAGGTGCAGTAATTCTCGCAAGGCGGATCCCACGCGCCGGCCATGGATCCGGCCATGGATCCGGACGTGGACAGGCTAGTCAACACGCTGCTGCAGCGATGCGGAGAGCACGCCGACCTGCTCATTGACCATGCCGGGTTCTGGCACGACGGCGCTCAGGACTTCCCAGTAAACGCAACAATCAACAGTGTGACGATGCGAAGTTGGCTGGCCAGGGCGCCGTTGCTGGAGGCGTTGCAGGCGGGCGCCGCCGAGTGCGGCTGTTCGCCGCTCGGACGTCTGTCCGTACAGAGCTGCTCGATCTCCGGCAGCAATATCGAGGGGTTCACAGAGAACTACCTGAATACCGACGGCATACATCGGATGTCGGACGGCGACGTGATGGTCGAGCTGGGCCCTGTCGGCTGGGTGCTGGACGCTCCTCACGAGGCCGGCGGCTCGCCGTCGGTGCCGTCGCTCAAGCTGGAAGCCAGCGAGAACTCCGGATTTGTCCGGGTGCTGCAGATCCCGCGGTCAGACTGCCGCCACGGCCGGCCGCTGCCGTTCTCGGCAGAAAACGTCCGGCAGCTGATGTACGACTTCCTCCGCGTCATCTTTCCCAAAGCCGACTCCATCACCGTCACCGGACCAGCAGTCACGACTTATTTGAATGGGGAAATCGACCACGTGGCGTGTCTGCGTGTCCCGTGGCAGCTGCCCCGTGAGCATTTCGCGAACACCATGTCGCTCAATTGGCTGACGGCTGCCATGCGAGAAGACATCTGGCGGTACGGCATGCACCTTGTCCCGACAGGTTGCAAGGGCAGCGTCACTGAGGAGACCGAGTGGCGGATGTCTTTCTCCAGGGCGGAGGTGGTAGCCGCCTGGCACCTGCCAGCCGATCAAAAATATGCAGTTGTTATTCTCAAATTTGCGAAGAGACAACTGGGGGAGCATGGACGAACGATCAAGTCCTACTTCATCAAGACTTCCCTCTTCTGGGTGTGCCAACAAACACCGCGCCACAAGTGGGGCAGTGCCACACAATGTGCGCGGCTCATCCTCGGCTACCTCCAGGCGGCCGTTGCCGCTCGCCGGCTGTCGTCGTTCTTCTGTGAGGACATCAACCTGCTTCGACAGGCCACACCAGCCGACCTGGAAACAATGCAGCAGACAATCGGTGTCCTCCAAGCAGATTTCACTCGACTGGTGATGCGAGACATGGTGCAGAGCCAGAGTCGTAATGATTTGTTGAAGCTCGTGCTGTTTCACCGGTCCTGGCAACTGTCTGGGCGTCAACTGCGCATATGCGCGGCACGCACCCTGATCTTGAAAATCGTATATTCTGAAGCTAAATGCCAGGTACCGGACACTGCGCTGGTCATGCTTCCAATGATGCTACACATCTTAACTACCAGGGAGATGTTGCAGATGAGCAGTGCTCTCCTGCATAAACTGGGCAGCTTGAATCAACAGCTGTTGCAGGTCATGTCCGTGGCTCCGGACGATGTGGCCGGCCGGGCACGCCTGACGCCGTGCCCCGGGGGAGGCTTCACTTGGGACGTGGCGCCACTGATGGAGCTGCTCACGGCGGACGACATCCGAGAGATGCTCGTGGACGCACCGGCCGTGTTCGCCTGGTGGAGCAGACAGCTCACTAGGCCACCGTCGGAGCGGCCGGCCGGTCTGTCGGCGGAGCTGAACACCCCGCGCGGCCTCGCCCAGCTGGTGACCAACCCATCGCTGCTGGTGCGGGCCCTGGACGAGAGCGTTCCGGGCTGGCACGAACGCTTTGACTTGGCAAAGCAGGACCTGATGCCACCGCAAGAAGTATCGTTCCAAGACCACAAGGACATGGAAATGAGGCTAACCCTGACTGACATGACCGTTGGTCTTCAGGTCCGACTATATCTGAGCCAGCCGATTGCTCACAGCGTCGCCCTGCGGTGGTGGACCAACCGTCGCCGGTACTGGTCAGACCCGGACACCGAGACAAGGTTCAACACGTACTCACGTGACCCCTGGCAGCTGTGGCAGCCCTTCTGCGATCTCCATCGCTGAGTCAGCTAGTCGGATGTGCATGTACCGACCCAGACAACAACTGTACCAAATGCCACCGGTGCAGGATGTAATTTTGAAGGGTGACTTTGAGTGCGCTGTCAACACTGCTCTGCTGAACTATTGGTGCGCTGGAGGCAGCAGGATGTTTGGTCGGCTGTCGTCGAACGCCTGTGTGGTTTATGGCGGCGATTGCCCAGGGTTGCGCAACATTGACGTCGATCGAAAGCGCACAAACACACGGAGAAGTGATCGATGGTCAGATCAGTAGGCCTCAGCCTGTTCGGCACCCCTCGATGTGTAAATTATCGTTCACCATCCACCGGAGCAACCTGGCTGATGTTCGTGGAAGCTTCTTCACTGATTGGACACACCGAAAACGATTTTTTCTGAAGTACTGAATGCTTTCGAAATTAGGAGGTTGACTTTTTGTTTTACTTGTATCGTGAAATATGAATTCAATAACATTTAACTTGCTTGTCTCGATGCATGCGAAAAATAAGACACCGGGAATTAACAAAGAACATGTTTTCTTTGGAGGCAGCCAGATGGCTGCACATCACTCGAGAGCGGATGTGGTGAAATGTTGCTCTTGAGCAAGACGTTGCTTACTGTAATGAAGTACACTTCTGGCCCCTCTTTCGAAATGCGTTTGACTCCCATGTGTCCAGACTGGTGCCTAGCCATGTCCGGAAGCTGCGTTTCCTATCCAAAAAGACGAAAGTCGACGGGCCACACCCGAGCGTGTACAGCCGTCGAGGGAGGCTGGACGGGACGACGCGTATCGACCATGCTCGAGATTCAGCTCGGATGACGATGACTGTCCCGCGGATGTCAGTTTCCCGCCGAAAAAGAGGGATGCAGAAACTACCGAGTTGGTTACGGGTGATTCCACGCCTGGTCCTGTGAAACCACTACAGGTTGAACCTGACCTGTCGCAGGATGGGTTGCCTCTCACCAGTTTGACCGAAGGGGCTGCGCCCCGCCGGTGCGCGGTGATAGCGACGGTAATATTCCTCTATCGCAACTGGCTGAACTTTAACGGCCACTGCCGTCGTCTAGTGACTCAGATAAATTCACTGTCGCATTTGACAAGACGTTTAAAGGCCCAGTATAGTGACTCGAAGGAAGAAACTCCCTTGGAACGCTTGAAATGTTCAGTTTAAAGCTCGGTGAGGACCGATCCGCCTCATAACCGGCAGTTGGATGACTCATCAGACGATAATCGTCCCTCGGACAACATTCAACTTCACGATGATTCGTCGTCCACCGAGTACGATGCGGATATGGACCGTACTGATACAGATCGCTACCGATACAGATCGCTTGGACATTACCCAAAATACGAGTAGTGCCTTTGCTAATTTTGTGAAGAATCAAAACGCGGTTTGGGAGAAACAAAATGCGGTCACGTTGGCACTTATGGAGAAGCAAAGCCAGGCCAGTCGGGCATAAATGAAACTGCAAATGTAGATGTTCAAATCAATGCTAATGACCTGAACGCATGCGAGCCCGGTGTCCTGTGTGGCGCAGCAGAATATGGTGGGATAGGTGAAATAGCAGACTGCGCATAGAATGTATCTGGTGGTAGAAATCGTTCCCAATGCTCCCGATCCTTGCATTCATTCTCTAAACCCTGACTGTACCCGAAGTTTATCCACCCTTCCGCCCAGTGAAGACGAGCTGACTTCATTTGATCAGCAGGTCAGCGCGTGCCTGATCTGATCATCGAGTTGGACGAGTCCGTTCAGCACAAGTCATCACGGATTACAAACCATTTGCCATCACATCAGCGTCGATATGCGTTCGAAATGCAGTAAGCTCTTACTGTAGCCATCAAGTGCCAGCCTCGATTTGTGGTGACAGGCTGAGACACCTTTCCTCTGGGCGTGGTTGCCGGAAAGAGCACCTTAAGTTGTCTCTTATAGGCTGGGCCATTTTCTAAACAGCCAGTTCCCATAACCCATATCAAACAATGGACCGATCGACACCAAACCGACACCTCAGTGTTGCCACGACAATTGTCAACATCGCCATGGCAACGAGGAGAACAACGTAGGCGTGGACCGACACATCGCGGACAAGTAGATAAGAGGTGTCCGGGTGTCTTGAAAACGGAAATGTACTATAAAATGTGATATCGTTTGAAATGGATTTTGAATTGGTTCATGGGAAACTGAGCTGGTTGTTCCCTTAAGCCTCTTTTGCGTCTTTCCTGCACTAATCGAACACAAACATTTTTTTAAGAGGCTAGATTAGGCTATATACCACCTTCAATATACCACGAGGTGCTGAGTTACATCAAAAGTAACGATAAAGATTATACTCTATTACTCAACGTTTCGGCCAGGGGCCATCGTCAGGAGTAATAAAGTAATAATCTTTATCGTTACTTTTGATGTCAACTCAGCACCTCCTGGTATATTGAAGGTCGTATATTTTCTTTACACGCATAGACTAGGCTAGGTTAGGTTCGTTTAGGTTAGGTTAAGTCCAGCTTTCCTTGCCATTATTTTGTCATTTTATTGTTTATTATTTTGCTTGCCAACTGAGAAGGAAGCATTTCCGACGGAAATGAGTGGTCAGGTTCATCAATATTGCACTGGAATATGCCTGCTGAAGATATTGAGCCCCTGAACTAATTTGTGATAAAAAAGCGACCTGTTTGGTGTTTTCTGGTGTGATTTGAATGCATTCGATATGCCCGTTTTGGGGAAATGAGAAGCCGTCGAACATAAGCAATTCAAGTTGAATCATTTACATCCTAATAAGTAGTGATTTCAGAAAGACAAGAATACGAAAATCATTCAAATAACATTTAAAAACACCAGAAAAAAACCTTTGTGAAAATGCAGATGTATGTATCCTACCCCAACAAAGTATGGGATAACTGTGCACAAAAAGAGGCTTGAGATCAGGTAGCATATGTAACGGAGATAGTTTTGGACCCGTCCTTTCCATGCATTTTGTTCCCACGTATCCTGGACTCCGAGCTGTGAGCGGATCCCAGGCATTTGTTCGGCGCGCTGTTTAGACACGACGGGCCGCCGAGGCGCTGTTTAGACACGACGGGCCGCCGAGGCGCTGTTCAGACACGACGGGCCGCCGAGGCGCTGTTTAGACACGACGGGCCGCCGACGCGCTGTTTAGACACGACGGGCCGCCGAGGCGCTGTTTAGACACGACGGGCCGCCGAGGCGCTGTTTAGACACGACGGGCCGCCGAGGCGCTGTTTGGACACGACGGGCCGCCGAGGCGCTGTTTAGACACGACGAGCCGCCGAGGCGCTGTTTAGACACGACGGGCCACCGAGGCGCTGTTTAGACACGACGGGCCGCCGAGGTGCTGTTCAGACACGACGGGCCGCCGAGGCGCTGTTTGGACACGACGTGCCGCCGAGGCGCTGTTTAGACACGACGGGCCGCCGAGGCGCTGTTTAGGCACGACGGGCCGCCGAGGTGCTGTTCAGACACGACGGGCCGCCGAGGCGCTGCTTAGACACGACGGGCCGCCGAGGCGCTGTTTAAACACGACGGGCCGCCGAGGCGCTGTTTAGACACGACGGGCCGCCGAGGTGCTGTTCAGACACGACGGGCCGCCGAGGCGCTGCTTAGACACGACGGGCCGCCGAGGCGCTGTTTAAACACGACGGGCCGCCGAGGCGCTGTTTAGACACGACGGGCCGCCGAGGTGCTGTTCAGACACGACGGGCCGCCGAGTCGCTGTTTGGACACGACGGGCCGCCGAGGCGCTGTTTAGACACGACGAGCCGCCGAGGCGCTGTTTAGACACGACGGGCCACTGAGGCGCTGTTTAGACACGACGGGCCGCCGAGGTGCTGTTCAGACACGACGAGCCGCCGAGGCGCTGTTTGGACACGACGGGCCGCCGAGGCGCTGTTTAGACACGACGGGCCGCCGAGGCGCTGTTTAGACACGACGGGCCACCGAGGCGCTGTTTGGACACGACGGGCCGCCGAGGCGCTGTTTAGACACGACGGGCCGCCGAGGCGCTGTTTAGACACGACGGGCCGCCGAGGTGCTGTTCAGACACGACGGGCCGCCGAGGCGCCGCCCAACCGTGAGATGCTGTGACTTGTCATCACATTCCACCCCAGCCGGCCGGCCGAGACTGACATTGACACCTGCGTCACCCTGGCACCAGATGTTGCCCGTGTGGGGCAGGGGACACCAGATGTTGCCCGTGTGGCGCAGGGGACACCAGATGTTGCCGTATGGACCAGGGGGCACCAGATGTTGCCCGTATGGGCCAGGGGACACCAGATGTTGCCCGTGTGGGGCAGGGGGCACCAGATGTTGCCCGTGTGGGGCAGGGGGCACCAGATGTTGCCCGTGTGGGGCAGGGGGCACCAGATGTTGCCCGTGTGGGCCAGGGGGCACCAGATGTTGCCCGTGGCAGGGGGCACCAGATGTTGCCCGTATGGGCCAGGGGGCACCAGATGTTGCCGTATGGGCCAGGGGGCACCAGATGTTGCCCGTGTGGCGCAGGGGGCACCAGATGTTGCCGTATGGACCAGGGGGCACCAGATGTTGCCGTATGGGCCAGGGGGCACCAGATGTTGCCGTATGGGCCAGGGGGCACCAGATGTTGCCCGTGTGGGGCAGGGGTTCCGGTCGGAAATGACGATGCCCGGCGCCTTCCTTCGCGACGTGGTGCAATAGGTCGTCAGTGGGGGAGACCAGGGGCGTTTCCTCCCCCTCCCCCATGAGCGACCTGTACCCCGGTCTCGCGCGCGCAACAGTCTCCCCCAGACAGTCGGTGCGGGTGGATGTACGTGAGAGACAGAGGTGAGAGGGAGTTGGATTGTCGAGGCTCGTGAGATGTGACCTGTTACAAGATGTGGGTGCTGGAACGTTTGGTCTCTCAGTTGGACGGCTGTCCGTCACTGCCAGCCATGATCGCCTGTTGACTTGGAGGCTGTAACTTTTATGACCTTGGTATCACTGTTGAACTCTTGAGACTGTTGGTCAGTGTACGCAGTTTTAGTCATCTATCAGCCCGATCAGATATAATGGCATTCGTGAACGGCTGTTGGTTTGAGAAGCTGTCCGAATTGAGGATTCGGAGAATGAGAGAAGCCATTTGAATCGAGAACTATTTATCACACGAGAAGAGCACCTATACTATCACTGGCAGGCAAGCAGAGACTTGCCTACATATATAATGAAAGTTAATGTGAAGCTATAACAACCATACAAATACCTATTTTAACCTACCCTACCCTACTAATGCCAGATCGCCTAGAACCCAGTAATGTCGGATTGCCAAAACCTACTGATGTTGTATCACCTAATATCATTACATCACCGAGGGAGTCCACATCTGCTGTGTGAATGCTAAATGGCGTGATTTTAAATACTGATTGTCCGGGGATTATCTCTGAGATCAGCTTCTTGGTGAACAGGTTCTTACTTACCTGTATAATTCCTGTCTTTTGTTGAAGCGAGTACCTAAACAGGATGACGATGGTCAGATTTTTCTTGAGGACCTTGGGCGGGGAGTCGATCCGGTGAGCTGCGTCGATCTCCGTCGGCCGCAGGGTAACGCCCGCCAACCCTGCCATCTTGGTGGCGACATCTATCGGTGGTTAATTCAACCAACCACTAGATAGGGCAGTCGCCGCCACCGACTCGACTGCCAGCTCCAGGACGCCGCCGATGCTGAGAAAGTTATTCGATGGGTGCCGCTAAGGGTCGATGAAGCGCTCGGCCTGCTTGCCCAGCGCCGAGTTAAGCGTCTGGATCTGCTCGTCCTTGGCCCGCACTACGGCTTTCGCCTCCTCAGTCACCGCACGGTCCACCATCGGCACGAGTACGCCCCCCCCCCCCCCACACCTCCCCCGAGCATCTCCTGCAGCACCACTGCTTTATCGTGCAAACACGCCGCCTTGGTGGCCGGAACGTCGGCTTCCCGCATCCCGGAGCCGCTGCTCGCCGCCCGCACTTCACTGAATCACTGGGCTACTGCGGACGGCCATTGCGTGCTAATGCTTGACCTTGACCAGTCGAGGCGGCGTCAGCTGGCACGACCTCTCCCCTCGGGGCTAGGCGGGGCGCTGAATACTGATGCTGATGCTGATCCTGTCGGATGCATCGTGCGTAGTTGGGAGTTTTTGGCGCGTCACTGATATATGCAACGTGTGTAGTTGGGAGTTTTTGGCGCGTCACTGATATATGCAACGTGTGTAGTTGGGAGTTTTTGGCGCGTCAATGATATATGCAACGTGCTTAGTTGGGAGTTTTTGGCGCGTCACTGATGGGTACATCGTATGTAGTTGGGATTTCCCATTGTAAGTTGGCGGGAGCATCGCCATTAGGTAGGCAGGTATTTGAACCCTGCTCAAAATTGGCGCCAAATGACCGTGTAGTCGGCGCGCCCTTAAGCCCAAATAATCAATCAAGAACCCTGCTCAAACACTAAATGAGGTGTCTCTCCGATACCACTGTGGATGCGTCAATACAGTGCTATAGTACTTAAACTCTGCTATAGCACTGTCCAGTCAATCTGACACTACTACACCGAGGTCACGTGCTGCGCCATTTCTAGCCTAACCGCTTGCATGAAGTGGTTTGGCTTCTTTGAGCCCTGTGCATTGATCACATGGGTGTCACTTTGTAAAATTCGTAGGGATGGGTGCGAGCGTCAAATTGCATTTTCGATAGTCAAAGGTTCCCCGAAAACCATTTGCATCAAGCCCAATCATTGAACTTCAGCCTGATTGGGGAGGGAAAACCAATGATTGAGGGGACCAAATCAATGATTGACGGGACCAGTGGACCACTTAGCATGTGGAAATCGACACTCCTGATTGATCATTGATAGTCGATTAACAAAATACTTGTCAGAAACCGCAAACACCGAAGCCACACCCCAAAAGTACAATGTCCCCAACCCCTGTGTTGAGTCGTTCCTCCGCGCCTGCCCGAAGGTAGGTAATCCGGCTAAGCTCGTGATCGTCTTCTGCGGACACCTCCCTGGCCGGAGAGTGCAATTGTGCCAATGATTTATTCACGATGCAACTATGGATCATTGTGCATTTACAACCCATCGCAGCTCTCGTATGAGCGCTAAATCTCCCGAGAGAATTGACAAACATCTGCTCTGCACATGGTCAGGCTGGCGCCAGGCGTAGGTGCTGCTGCTGACAACTGCTGGGGGCGGGACTGCCAGGGCAGGGGAGGGGAGGGTGCTGCTGCAGACAACTGCTGGGGGCGGGGCAGGCAGGGCAGGGGAGGGGAGGGGAGGGTGTGGAGCAGTGGTGGAATAGTACCATTTTCCACCTTTGGTGCACTGGACAAAGACCCTACTTTGCACAAATTCATTATGAACCCTAGTTTATCTTCTATGGCTTTTAGGAGCAAATGTTGCACATTTTCATTGTGCTTAGCGTCCCCGGACCTCTTATAAATAACGTGTCAATGTTCACGATGACCCGATCAGTTATTAGAACGACTTGACCGATTTTGAAGATCATGTTTCGAATTGTTTCTTACTACCTATCTCTATTTCTTGTAATAGTTTATTTAAAGCGAAATGCGAACATGCCTTAAGCTGTTCCGAGAGGTTCCGAGGTTACAATATCGAGCTTCGAGTTTGCTCCGTCCGTAATTATGACAGGCATTAGCGGATTCTGGGGGCGGGAGCCAATAGAGCCATAGCCTCCCACCCCTGTGGGTGAAGGGGTGGCCAAACCTGACCTTCCCCTTTGGGGCGGGATAAATATCTGAATAAATAAAGTAGCATAGTATATGCGCTGCCGCAGCAAGTGCAACTAAATACAGCCAACGTGTCTTTTGTTGTCCCAAGTGAAAGAAAGCATTTTCTGTCTATATGTGACTGCGGAGCATACGTCACCCTCCCCCCCCCTCCCTCCCCACCTAACACATCCCCCACCCGATCGATGTTTTTTCTTCAATGCTTTCCGCTCCTGTTTGCTCGACTCGAAATTTGGCTGGATGACACGGCTCAGATGGAACCGACAACAATAATTCCGAGCATAGCTGACATGCTGAGATGTACTGTATCATACCTCACGAGCTACTTTACCCGCCAATATTGTGGCGGCAATCCTGACAGCGTTGGCTTTGTCGGCTTTTCATTGCAGTTTGCACCGTTGGTGATGTGCACATTTGGTTCGGAGATGCCCTGGGAACGTGTTGACCAGTCAGTGGTGGATGTAACTTTCGGGTACCGGACGGTACCTGACCGGTACTTAGGGTACCGGACGTACCACAACAGCGATGGCTCTCTCAGGCACAAACTCTGGAAATTCCAGATATATCTGAAATTTCCTGAGTTTGCATAGCTTTTGTACCTATGCTGCTTTTGACCATGAAAAAGGGCTGTTCACCAGGCAGGAAGGGCACAGGCGTAGGGACAGGGCACGGGGCAACGGAGACATCGGCCCTTAACTTTGGAAGAGCACTGATCCAATGTTATCCACTGATCCACATTGATCCAATGTGCACTACATAGACCGAACCCAGTTCAAAATGGCTGCTGTCCCGCATTGGAACACTTGCCGCGCTGCTGGAGAACGAGTGCGCGGCTGAAGAGCCTTGGGGGTTCTTTTTGCGACAGGCCGTCGCTGTAGAAGTGGGGACGGCAGAAACCGCATAACCCAACCTTTTTGTTCATCGGAAGACAAGGTCGTGGTCCTAAACCCCCGGAACCACTAGCCGGCCACAACCATAATACACCAGGGCCAAGCACACAATGCTATCGTGAGTTCACTACGCCGCTCGCTGCGCCCCCTATAATGACCCCTATAATCCATATAATGGCTACCGATCAACAACGCGTGCGCAGGACTTCACGGTCACAGCCTGCAAATCACATCTGAGTGACGTCATCATCCGGCACCTTCACGTCATCCAGACTGGGATACAGCAGAGTGCCTCTGTTACCCGCTGCGTCTGCGTGCTGCCCGCCGTCGGTCGGGTCGCCGCGCTCCTCCTGCTCCGGCCCGTCGTCGTCAGCCTCGTCGGCCTCGTCGCCGGTGGTGAGGTTCACCTCCTGGACGGCGTCGGGCAGCACGCACTTCACCAGCTCGTTGAAGCCGACCGACTTGAGCGCGTAGTCGGGCTTGGGCTCGGCCGGCGGCGGCGGGCCCTCCGCGATTGGCTGCAGGCTGCCGTGGGTGGGCGGAGTCGGGCCGCTGATTGGCGGCGGCGTGTCGGGCCGCGGCGGCAGCCCGGCGGTGATTGGTGCCGCGTCGGGTGACGTCATAACGGTTGGCTCCATGATTCGTGCCGACGTTTTCGAGAGCGCCTCCAGTTCGGTGCTTTGGTAGTCGGTGTCGCGCTCTAGGATGGAGCTGGATTGCTGTGAACATGAGCAACACGTTCTGATTGATGACTTAGACTAGCGTGCACTGGAAACCTACGACCTAGGACTCTTATATGACCAGATTAGTACACGACCAAACCAGAATAGGAGCCTAATACGACCAGATTGTCCTTATGCCAACCACTTTGTCCGGCAATGAAGCAAGAGTAATGGGACATGTTGGGACGCAATTTAAAAGCAGCAATTTCACCCGTAAGTAGACTCTCGATGTTCCAGAGAGATATCAGCCCGATTTTGAAGCGCATGTTCGACACCAGGGGACTAGTGAAAGCCATCGTACGGTCATGGGCTTGTTAGCCAGGCCAACAGTCCAATAGCTGACGGTTATAACGGTTATATGTGCGGCGCGAATGCAAAGGCACCTTACCCTATGATCATAGTCTTAAGCAAATTATTACTTTTTACCTACGCCCTACTACCTACGCCATACCTACCGACGCCCTTCTACCTTCGAGTCACCTACCTATGCCTTACTGATTATGCCCTACGCGTAACCGCTAGACAGAGGTAAAACAAACCTCCGATATGGTAGATGGGGTCGGCGACCATATGGTTATAACTATCAGCAGTTTTGCCACCCAAAATTACCCTAAACAGCTTGAGAATGTCAAGATCTGGACAATTATGTCTGCTGGAATGATTTTGAATTCGAAAATTATATTTCATGAAATAGTTATGCTCTGACAAAAGATAATTTGCTAAAATAATTATGCATGGGCAAGAGCCACTTGGAACAAAAGCACGTTGGCAAAAGTTTCCGGCCATCCCTGTGACTTTATAAGCTACTCCTATCTTTTCATTCAGCAATTGGATGGATTTCCTCGCCTCAAGCACATGTCAAGAATGCGAACAGAAAACTGCTCGTAAAAGCACCGCGCTTGACCGGAGCGCCACTTTCATCGGCGACCGGTTGGCGACCACTGCACGGAATAATTGGGAAACGCCTGACTGCTAGCGACGATTTTGTCGCCACCGTGGCCGCTTCGCTGTCGCCAAGACCGTCAGCATATTGTCCTGTTCGGGGCGACGACAACCGCTGCTGCTATCGGAATAAACAATCATAAGCCAGCATTACTATTGACCTTCGATTTGAAACCTCCGGTGGCGTGGTGCTCGAATGTGGTGGCGGGTAGTTAACGGCACTGGCGTTTCGTGGATTTGATCAAATTTCGTCCGCGTGTTCAAGAGCTTCGTCCACGTGGACGGTGTGGGGGTGAACATTGCTTTGCGGCAGTGAATGTAGATTCTTGTTGTGTGCTGCGCTAAGGTACTCAACTCAAAACAAGGCTGCTGTGCGACATTGCACTGCACCTGTCAGTATCATCTCGATCGCGATGGTGAAACGTGAAGGCAGTAAACTGGAGGGGCAGACGAAGCGAGTCAGGCGCAACGTGTTTTGCACATATTGTGACTTCTATGGGTCATCTCAAAACTTGCCCAAGCATACAAGGCGTAAACATCCAGGCATGCCCACAAAGGAAAAGAAGACAGGCCCATTGGATGGATGGCTACAGTACTACAGAGTGGTACGTCTTCCTACACAGTAGGCAAATATACTAGGCTTCACCTGTTTTACACCAGTGCTTAGATCATGCTTGTTACTAGCATGTTGAAATCCCAGCTTTTATTGGGCGACCAGATTGGTCTCCATAGGTCCGTCGGCCATCACCATTTGGCATTTTTGACCTCTGCCGCTAGATCAAATCGTAATCCAGCCTGGCAACACCAATGTTTTCCTGGATTCTGCACTGCTTGGCGTGCTGAACTGGGGCTTTTAGGAGGGGAAGGGGTGGTCAGCCACTTTTAGGAGGGGAAGGGGTGCTCAACCACTCATCATGGTGCACCTGGCTCTGAGAATGTCTGGAGCTACACAACCGATATCTCCCACAGCTTCTGATTCCGCTGACTCAGCTGATCCAGCTAATCCAGCTGATCCAGCTGATCCAGCTGATCCAGCTGATCCAGCTGGACACAAAGCATAGCTGTAGGCGTGGCTGGAGATCACGGTTGGGCGGGGGTGGAGACCCGGAGCCCATGCTTTGGTCAGAGATCTCCAGCCTTGGCAAGGCTGGAAATCTCGACATGACCCATTCTGATGAAGATATAATGTGTGATATGATATGTGATTTGATATGCGATATGATGCCTCACTCTGGTGAAGATGTAATGTGTGATATGATATGTGATTTGATATGCGATATGATGCCTCACTCTGATGAAGATGTAATGTGCGATATGATATGTGATTTGATATGCGATATGATGCCTCACTCTGATGAAGATATAATGTGTAATATGATATGTGATTTGATATGCGATATGATGCCTCACTCTGATGAAGATATAATGTGTAATATGATATGTGATTTGATATGCGATATGATGCCTCACTCTGATGAAGATATAATGTGTGATATGATATGTGATTTGATATGCGATATGATGCCTCACTCTGATGAAGATGCGACATGATAAGTGTATGACGTGCATGTTTTTAGTATAAAAGATACGTGGTAATAGATTAAACTGGTCACCTGATATCAGGCTAAAAAGTGATGCGACATTTTTTTTTGTGTGATCATTTATCAATAGACATTCGTTCCTATCTTTATTCATTTGTTCCACATTCGTTCCACACTCGTTCCTATCTTTATTCATTCGTTCCACATTCGTTCCACACTTCGTTCCTATCTTTATTAGACACTTGCTGAAGCTATTTCCAGATAGATCTACGAATAACCTTCGGCTGAATGAATGACCTTACTTCGAACTGCCCCAACACCAGAACGGGGTCCGATTTTTGGTCCAATGCGGCGCGAAGCTACGCGCCATTGAATTATATGCAGCTATCCCAAGGTTCCAGTTGATAAGTCGGGCGGTTTCCGAATTAAACGGAAACCGCGATGGGTCTCGTCTTAGAACTAGCTCTCGTCCCTCCTCCCGCCGCGCCGCGCGCCGAGAGGAGAGCCGACCCTCTCCGAATCTTCGAATTTAGTTGGTCAATATCGGACGCAAAGCGGCTCCTCTACAATTTTATATGACCCTATAGAAAAGTGGAACCTACTTCAAACGAACTCTTTCAGGCTTTCATCAGTCCAGTTCCAAATGCAGGCCCCAAATCTGCAATTTAGTAGAGCCCTTGCTCACCTGATGCCATTTCACTGCTTACCTGACCATATCTCACTGCCCACCTGATGTCATTCCACCGTTAACCTGATGTCATTTCACTGCTTACCTGATGTCATCTCACTGTTCACCTGATGCCATCTCTCTACACCTGATGTCACCTGTCTGCTCACCTTACACGTCACCTGACTGTTCACCTGATATGCCAGATTGTCGTAATCGAAGGGCGGCGGTGGCGGGGAGACAGCCACAGGTGGCTTCGGGCCGATGTGTGTCCTTGGCGGCGGCGTTGGTAGCGCTCCCGGTGTGTACTTCACGTTCGTCTGGCTACCGCCAGGTGACTCTAGGCTCGTGTCGTCCTGCCTGGAACGCAACGTCGGGCACGGTGTGGTGTGGTTCCGTTACACGTCCGGTTAGAAAATCATATTCTACGACCTTGTAACCGAGTGGACTTAACCTTGTAACCGGGTGGACTTGACCTTGCAGCAAAGTGAACTTGACCCTGTAGCTGAGTGGACGTGACCATATAACCGAGTGGACTTGACCTTGTAACTGAATGAACGTGTCCTTGTAAACGAGTGGACTTGATCTTGTAACCGAGTGAACATGCCCTTGTAACTGAGTTGACATGGCCTTATAACCAAGTGGACTTGTCCTTGCAACTCAGTGGACGTGACCTTGCAATCGAGTGGACGTGACCTTATGTCATGGGTGGTTAATTGTATTGTGCTTGGGTGCCCTTGCACCCCTGAAGCCTGTCGAGCACCCCACAAGAGCAACCTATAAATTTTGGGCAAGTTCTCCTGAAAGTGTTCAGGGTCTGGTGTAAGCAATAGAAAAGCACCGCTGAAAATATGGGGCGGAGATGGCCCAGTGAATAGGACGTTGAGCTCTGGGTACCAAAGATACCCAGAGCCAACCTTTGGTATCAAGGTACCAAAGGTTCAACACTCGTACCACTCGGGACATTTCCCAATCCCACGGCCCACCGGCGGTGTGGGCGGCGCCAATAGCCGTGATCGTACGTAAAGTGCGTTGAGAACCACCCAATGAACAAACAAACACCGCTGAAAGTACATGCAGTTCTCCGCCAATGGTCGGACAGGCGGGGTTGAGATGGGGTGCAGCCAGGTGGAGGGGCGCTGCACTACTTTGGAAGGCCTCAGGTGGTGCGGTCAGCCAGGTGGAGGGGCGCTCCACTACTTTGGAAGGCCTCAGGTGGTGCGGTCAGCCAGGTGGAGGGGCGCTCCACTACTTTGGAAGGCCTCAGGTGGTGCGGTCAGCCAGGTGGAGGGGCGCTCCACTACTTTGGAAGGCCTCAGGTGGTGCGGTCAGCCAGGTGGAGGGGTGCTCCACTACTTTGGAAGGCCTCAGGTGGTGCGGTCAGCCAGGTGGAGGGGTGCTCCACTACTTTGGAAGGCCTCAGGTGGTGCGGTCAGCCAGGTGGAGGGGCGCTCCACTACTTTGGAAGGCCTCAGGTGGTGCGGTCAGTCGCACTGTGTGGCCATCACTGGCCGATCGCCGCTACCTCCAGAGGTGGCAACATAGCACACGTAGAACGTCGGTATGGGGAGGGAAGGGGTGTGAGGGGTCGGTATGGGGACGGTATGGGGACGGTGGGTGCGTGAGGGGCCGGTATGGGGACGGGGGTGCGCGATGGGTCGGTATGGGGACGGTGGGTGCGTGAGGGGCCGGTATGGGGACGGGGGTGCGCCAGGGGTCAACCTCCGACAATATAATGGATTTCAAGACCACGATAGCAGGGACATCGCCGACCACTGACGTCACAACACACCACTGACGTCATCCACGCCGCTGACGTCACGCATACACCGATGATGTCACCAGCAACACTGACGTCACCCACACCACTGACGTCGCCAGCACCACTTACGTCACACATACACCACTGACGTCACCCACACCGCTGACGGCACCCACACCACTGACCTGGTGTACGGGTCGGTGTTGTGTTTGCGTCGTCGCACGCCGAAGACGAGGCCGGCCACAGCCAGCACAACCAGCAGGCCGCCCAGCACCGACACGGCCACCACCAGACCCGTGCTGCTGCTGCTGCCACCTGTCGGACGGACATGGAACTGAACGGCACGCATCGTCACGGCCACCAGACCCGTGTTGCTGCTGTCGCTGCCACCTGGCGGCCAGGCACGGAACTGACCCGACACACGACATCTGCGGAGCTGGAGCCAAATTGTCGAAAACCGATTCGACGTACGAAGAAGACGCATTGTAAATCCGTTCTTAGCGGTTCTTACTCCGGCAGATGAGACGCGGGCTTGTGAGAGAACACAGACAGTGAGGTCCAGTGCACATCAATGGCAGGCCGAAGGGGACTAGGGGAGGGAGGCATGCTCCCCCTCCCCGATATAGATGTGTCACGCCTGCAGGACGTTCGAGTGCACCTTCCACAACCCGCTAAACGAGTCAGGGCGGGGATGGCCGAGTGGTTAGGGTATTGAGCCCAGGATACCAAGGTCCCGGGTTCAAAACTCGCACCGATCGGGTCACTTGCAAACACCGTGGCCCACCGGCGAAACAGTGCAGGCGGTAACATTGACCATGATCGTGCATAAAGTGCGTCGTAAAGCACTCAATAAACAAACAAACCGCTCAACGAGTCAGCCGATGGTGTCCCTCCGAATAGAAAGGGCACGCCTCTACGAAAAAATAACGGCGGTACTCGAGAAAAAGAAAACAACCTCCCCCCCCCCGATCAAAATTCTTATATCTGCCTCTGATACACATTGATCGCGTACAGGCTGATTTCGCAAATCATTGAAAGAGTCCGGGTGTCTCAATTGTCAGTGTTTTGAGGAGCGAGTCAGTCCAATAATGATGGCTCCAAACACGGCAGGTCACGACCAGTTTCTTTACGCGTGTTCAGTACACCAGCTTCAACACAACACAACACTGCACAACACCCACGCGTGTTCAGTACGCCAGCATCAACACAACACAACACTGGACAACACCCACGCGTGTTCAGTACACCAGCTCCAACACAACACTGGACAACACCCACGCGTGTTCAGTACACCAGCTCCAACACAACACTAAAACACAACACTGGACTACACCCACGCGTGTTCAGTACACCAGCTTCAACACAACACAACACTGGGCAACACCCACGTGTGTTCAGTACACAAGCCTTAACACAACACTGGACAACATCCACGCGTGTTCAGTACACAAGCTTCAACACAGCACAACACTGGACAACACCCGCGCGTGTTCAGTATACCAGCTTCAACACAACACAACACTGGACAACACCCACGCGTGTCCAGTACACCAGCTTCAACACAACACTGGACAACACCCACGCGTGTTCAGTACACCTGCTTCAACACAACACTGGACAGCACCCACGCGTGTTCAGTACACCAGCTTCAACACAACACAACACTGGGCAACACCCACGTGTGTTCAGTACACAAGCCTTAACACAACACTGGACAACATCCACGCGTGTCCAGTACACCAGCTTCAACACAACACTGGACAACACCCACGCGTGTCCAGTACACCAGCTTCAACACAACACTGGAAAACACCCACGCGTGTCCAGTACACCAGCTTCAACACAACACAACACTGGACAACACCCACGCGTGTCCAGTACACCAGCTTCAACACAACACTGGACAACACCCACGCGTGTTCAGTACACCAGCTTCAACACAACACAACACTAGACAACACCCACGCGTGTTCAGTACACCAGCTTCAACACAACACTGGACAACACCCACGCGTGTTCAGTACACCAGCTTCAACACAACACAACACTGGACAACACCCACGCGTGTCCAGTACACCAGCTTCAACACAACACTGGACAACACCCACGCGTGTCCAGTACACCAGCTTCAACACAACACAACACTGGACAACACCCACGCGTGTCCAGTACACCAGCTTCAACACAACACAACACTGGACAACACCCACGCGTGTCCAGTACACCAGCTTCAACACAACACTGGACAACACCCACGCGTGTCCAGTACACCAGCTTCAACACAACACTGGACAACACCAGTGCAGCTTTCCAAAGTCCTCCGACAATTGCACGTGGTGCTTCTTTTAAAGGTCCGCCACCCAAGATCAGGTGGCCAGGAGCGCCTCTTACCCGAAGACTGCAATCACCTGACGTTAACACCATCAAATAAACAGTAAATCCGCGGCATTCCCAGCTAAGAGATGGAAAATAGACAAACAAGCATACAAAGCACCCAGTGTTAGAGCAATAATAATAATAGTAAACAATGATGTAGGCCGTCATACCCAGAGGAGGCATGCGACTAGCCTAGATCCATCGTAAAAAGCCAAGGGATGAATTATAATGTTAGCAGCTGATTTGTGACCAGATGGTAGTGAGCGCTCTCAACCTTAAATGCATTTTTACTTAGGCTCCTCCCACAACTCCGTCCAGCTAAGCATAAGATTGTTGCTGGGTTCCTGATGCTTTTGCATGGCCGTGTGGCTTCTAAGTGACTCCTTCCCATGCATCCCCATAGACACGAATGTTAAAATGATAAAGGCTATGTTGTGCTCAGCCGCTCTTATGTAGTGCTCAAACACCACCTGTAAAACACAACACTAACACCGAAATTCCACCCATGCTAGACTGCTGACCAGAGTGGATTTTTTCCAAAGTGATTGTGGGAGGATGTTCATGCCATTTTTCAGTCACCGTTCATAGGTCTCATGTGAAATCTGAGCAACGTTACGTGGAGAGGAGACACGTGCCTCTAAAGGCAGAGGAGGTTCCGCCTGTGCCGCCGACGACGTCTCACCGTTTTGTGTCTGCTCTTCCTTGGTTTCGATGTATATCAATCGGTTGGGCCCACTGGTTTTGTTCATGGCTCTGTGGAGAGAACGGCGTCAGAGAAAACGAAACACTGGCATACCCACATCCAGGGAAGTAGATTTCTTAAATGTATTGGAGGAGGGGGGGGATCACAATCCATGAATGCAAAGGCGGGCCCAAATAGATTGGGGCCACACTACATCGGGTGTTAAACGTTAAACGCATTGGGTGTTAAATGTTAAAAGTGAATGGTAAAAGTTAAACACATTGGGAGTCAACGCCAACATTGATGAGGCACTTGACCCTCAAAAGTATATAAAACAACACTCATGCTCACATTACGACGCTACCAGACCATCACTCCATGGTTCCATGGTTTTGACATGCTGGGTATGACAAAGTGCACCACCTTGCATTACTAATATCTTGGGTCAACGTTTAATCACTATTATTGCTGTAGTGCATTCGAAGAAACTGCAAAGCATACTTACCTCAATTTTTGAACATGCTGATCAGTATTTGTATTGCCCCAATGGGTTGGTGGTTTCTTTTCCCCAAACTTTTTGGGTTGGGTTTGGTTTAAAAAAGGTGGTGGCTTTCCTGGGGGGTTTAATTTTTTGTAGGGGGTTTTTCATCGGAAACGGAATAATGTTAACAGTACGCCGTTAAAATCGTTTCGGGTCATAGCGCACAATTAAAGGAATAAGATTACCTCTGACAATCACGGAAATTAGCCTCGTGCCCAATGCTGGGTTTGCCTCTCAGCCTCCTCGTTGTCACCGTTCCGTCGGAGTTCTGTTCTATTGCATATGTCGGCTAGTGGGCATTATTTTATTATATAGCGCACAAACACACGGAGAAGTGATCGATGGTCAGATCAGCAGGCCTCAGCCTGTTCGGCACCCCTCGATGTGCAAGTCATCGTTCACCGTCCACCGGAGCAACCTGGCTGATGTTCGTGGAAGCTTCTTCACTGATTGGACACCTCGAAAACGATTTTCTGAACTACTGAATGCTTTCGAAATTAGGTGCTCGTCTTTTTGTTTCACTTGAATGGTGAAATATAAATTAAATAGCATTTCACTTGCTTGTCGTGATGCATGCGAGAAATAAGATACTGGGGATGGACAAAGACCATATTTCCTTTGGAGGCGGCCAGATGGCTGCACATCACTCGAGGGCGGACATTCTGAAATGTTGCTCTTGAACAAGACGTTGCTTACTGCAATGAAGTCCACCTCGGGCCCCTCCTTCGAAATGCGTTTGACTCCCATGTGTCCAGACTGGTGCCTTGCCATGTCCGGAAGCTGCGTTTCCTTTCCAAAAAGACGAAAGTCAACGGGCCACACCCGAGCGTGTACAGCCGCCGAGGGAGGGTGGACGGGACGATGCGCATCGACCATGCTCGAGATTCAGCTCGGACAACGATGACTGTCCCGCGGATGTTAGTTTCCCGCCGAAAATGGTGATGCACAAACTACCGAGTCGGTTACGGGTGATTCCACGCCTGGTTCTGTGAAACCACTACAGGTTGAACCTGACCTGTCGCAGGATGGGTTGCCTCTCGCCCGCTTCATCGAAGGGGCTGAGCCCCACCGGTGTCCAGTGACAGCGAGGATAATGTTCCCTATCGCAACTGGCTGAACTGTAAACGGCCACTGCCGTCGTTCGATGACTCAGATGACAATATTTCACTGTTGTTCATGTTCAAATCAATGCTCATGATCGGAACGCATACGAACCCGGTGTCCTGTGTGGCACAGCAGAATATGGTGGAATGAGTGCAATAATATAATGCGCATAGAGCGTATTTGGTGGTTGAAATCTTGACCAATGCTCCCGATCCTTGCATCCATTCCCTAATCCCTGACTGTACCCGAAATGTATCCATCCGTTCCTCCCAGTGAAGACGAGCTGACTTCATTCGATCAGCAGGTCAGCGCGTGCCTGACCTGAACACCGAGCTCGATGAGTCTGTTCAGCACACGTCATCACGGATTACAATCCTGCCACACACAGCTGTTGGTGGCAAGCTTAAGCCCGTGCTTGCGAATCACCGCCGAACGTGGGGTCTGTTCACGTGGGCTGGCCAACCCACTCTTGGATGTCCCGCAGAAGGACGATAACGTCACCTGGCGAAGCCGCGAGCGTCACCATGACAACCCGGAGAAGACACCTCGAGATGCGAATTGTGGGAGCGGCTCGAGACCGTCTTCGAGGTCACGTCACCATGTGGAGTTGGTGTGTAAAGGGATTCAGGGTCAACTTGTGAGCACGGATCAGGATTCAGGGTCAACTTAAAGATCAGTTGAGTAACCGTCGTAGGAATGTGCCTATTTGCCATTGTAAAAGTATAATCCGTTATATATAACAGAGTGTATGTGAGTGTGTTGGAATGTGTAAATATTGCCGTTGATAATCTAGTGGATTTCAGAATTTCCCGATAAAGTAAATTCGAAATATAGGACCTCGTGCCGTGCTGTTGTAGTATGCTCGGCGGCGGTCCGGTACCAACTGGTTTATTGAGCACTCGGGTCACGGGACAACGAATGGGTCAGCATGCCCCGCGGCGGCGGACCGCGCGCAGAGGCGGCACCAGGTACTGAGTGGTGTCACATCGAATGTGGGTCAACACACATCATCACACTCCTCCACCACGAATACATACTTCAAAAGCAGAGAGAGCAAAACATACGAAAATTACTTATTTCGCCATGTGAGCAGCTCCGAACGTCAAAGCGGCAAAAAAAACACAAAAAAACTTACTTTACACGTGCAGCATCACATTACGAATACATTAACCAATCGGGCTGCTTCAGCGTTTGTCTGACACGCAAATCATAAGTCCGTGGGGAACCCGGAGCACTGAGTTGTGCCTGAGTCCTTGGGGTACAAACTTCAACTGGCACAGTTGTTGTTGCCAACGCTACCGGCGGCACGAACGGTACAAACAACGGCACAGGAGTCACTGCCGACGGTAGTGGTGAGCTCGGCGCGCTACCAGAGGCGGTACACGTCGGCCGCGGTCTCACCTGATCCAGGTGCCTCTGAATCACTCTGCCATCCTGCAGACGCACAGTTATTTTAAGTCCCGATTTGGCAGTCACGTGACCTGCCAACCAACGTCTCCCTTCCCCACCACGGATACGATCAATAGCCGACACATACACCGGCTGTCCCACCTCAACCGACCGTTCTTGGGTGCCCCTGTCACGTACACATTTTTGTTTTTCCTGCTGGATTCTCACTTTTCTTTCCAAATCGGGTTTCACCACGTCGAGTGGGGTGCGCATGGGACGACCCAAAAACAACTCAGCTGGGGAGACACTGGTTGTGGAGTGAGGTGTAGCCCGGTAACGGAATAGGAACCGTGAAACCTTTGTCTGAGGACTGCCTGACGTTTGCTTCCGGTAAGACGATTTAAAAGTCTGAACACTTCGCTCACTCAATCCGTTGCTCTTGGGCGACAAGGGTGGGGAAGTCAAGTGGGTTATGCCATTCTTACGGCAAAAAGTCTGAAATTCACCTGACATGAAACACTGGGCACCATCAGATACCAAGAATGTTGGTACTCCCCATGATGCAAAGGACGCTCTCAGATGCTCCATCGTCCCTAATGAAGTTGCTGTGCGAGAAGGATATATGTCCATCCACTTCGAATGGGCATCCGTAATGACCAGAAACATCCACCCATCGATAGGCCCACAATAATCCACATGAACTCGCTGCCACGCTTTCGCAGGCCAGACTCAAGGGTGAATGGGCACTTCAGGTGCACTGGCTCTATGTTCCTGACACACCTCACAGAGTTTCGTTACTTTCGAGATGTCGTCATCTAACTTTGGCCACCAAACATACATTCTAGCGAACGATTTTGTGCGTGACTCCCCACAGTGGCCATCATGTAGTAGCCTGAGAATTTGCGGACGGCCCTGGGGCGGAATTACAACACGGGAGCCCCAAAGCAGACAGCCATCCTGTACACTCAGTTCAGATATCCGAGTTTTGTATGGAGCGAACTTGGGTCCCAACAAAACCGATGTCCGACAACCCTCCCGGACATACTTAGTCACTTGCGACAACACCGGGTCTCTCGCAGTCCACAGGCTAATCTGATCAGCCGTTACAGGAGTTGAATCCAAGAACTCCATCAAGTGGATTGTCTCAGCAGGCGGAGGGGAGATGGCACAGTCAACAGTGTACCGCAGCGGAAGCCGGCTCAGAGCATCGCAATGTGCCTGCTTTGCAGCCGGCACATACTCGAGCCTGTAATCATACGCGCTCAGCATGAGCGCCCAACGGACCACGCGCGGCGATGCCATCAGAGGTAGAGGCTTATTCTCACCAATGAGGCCCAAAAGCGGCTTATGATCAGTACGGATAGTGAAAGTTCGGCCAGCCAAATAATAATGGAAGTGTTTCACTCCAGTCAGGACCGCTAGACCCTCTCTATCAGTCTGGGAGTATCGACGCTCCGTGTCATTCAGAGACCGAGAGTAATAAGCCACAGGCTGCTCCCCATGCTGGAATCGCTGGCTTAAGACACAACCTATTCCGACAGGACTCGCATCACATGCCAAGACTACAGGTCGATTCGGATCAAAATGCGCCAGGACAGGTGGGCTTTTCAGCAGGTGCTTCGCTTCGCAGAAAGCCTGATGCTCAGCCTGAGTCCATTTCCAGGCTTGTCCTCGTTTCAACAGGGTATACAGAGGTGCCAATGTTGTAGACAGCCCTGACAGAAACTTGGAGTAGAAATTGATCAAGCCTAACCAACTCCTCAGCCCTGCCACGTTGGAGGGAGTGGGCGCGCCCACAATGGCCCCTACCTTCTCAACAGTCGTCTCTATCCCACTGCCGCTGACTTTATGACCCAAATAGGTCACACTCTCAGCAGCAAATTTGCACTTCTGTTTGTTGACGCGCAAGCCCGCCCCCTTCAGCCTGCGCAACACTTCACGCAGAGCTTGCAGATGAGACTCTGCTGAGTCACCCGCAACAACGATGTCATCTTGAAACACACACACGCCCGGAATACCGGTCAGGAGGGTATCCATTGTACGCTGGAAGAGACTCGGGGCAGAGGAATATCCGAAACTGAGCCGGGTGGGGCGAAGAAGGCCCCTATGTGTATTTACAGTCAAGTACTCTCGGGACCCATCCTCTACCACGATTTGATTGTACGCAGACTTCAGGTCTATCTTTGAGAAAACCTTACTGCCCACCAACTTCGATGTCAATTCCTCGACACGGGGGAGGGGATACTGCTCAACAGGTGCAGCCTTGTTTACTGTGAGGCAATAGTCGCCACAGATCCGTACAGTTCTGTCTGCCCGGAGGACCACGACCAACGGCGCTGCCCACCTGGAGTGTGTGACAGGCTCCCAAAGACCCTCCTTAATCTGCTCATCCAACTGCGCGTCGACTTGTTCTCTATAAGCCAGGGGAACTTGCCGAGCCCTAAAGAATCTCGGCTGAACATCTGGATCCACTGAAATCCTGACCTGTTCTCCATTGTAACGGCCCAGGCCATCCTCAAACACTTCAGCAAACTCCCTTAGAGTTTCCCTCAGGCCCTCCTTCCCCGACAAATGGCAGATCGAAGGCCAATCGAGTCTGAGGTGAGACAGCCAGTTGCGACCAAACAGCATCGACCCGTCCCCTGTAACAACAATCAACGGTAACTGACCACACTGATCCCCGTATTTCACTGCCACTTCAATCTGGCCACACACGGGCAGAACCTCCCCACTATACGTTCTAAGCGTGGAGTCACAGGGTATTAGTTCAGGTGTATCAGGAGCCCACAGACGCAACAGCTCCTGCTCAGAACACACACTGACCGCAGTCCCAGTATCCACCTCCATACAGGCATCCCTACCATCCAGTGACACTTCCACCATAAGCGGTGGTTTACGTCCACCCCTAGAGAACTGCGAATGCGATCGAAACAAATCGTATGATTGTCGCTCACCGTCACAATGGCGATTCTCACTTGAAGTCAGCTCCATTGCACTGTTGTCCACCGTCTCCTCTGAAACGTGACAGATTTCCTGCGCCTGTACCGCTGCACGACAAGCTCTCCTGATGTGCCCCTCTCCACCGCATCGGAAACAGCGGCACGCTTTAAAGGGGCACGCAGAAGGTGAGTGTCGGCGGCTGTGACACCGTGCGCACCGATCCAGAAACGCCGGCCCGCTGTGTCTCGGAGCCCTGTCTATTACGCCGCCCCTGCTCTGCCACGGTGCCCGCTGCTACCCCACTCCGCCGACCCCAGGTCGCGGCTGAAAGGGCCGGGAACCTGAATCCACGCTCTGAATGACGTCACCACCAGTCGGCACGGCGATTGGTTCACGACCACTGAGCCGGCCGATGACGTCACACACGGCAGACTTCCCGCAAAGCTCCGCAGCGTTGGCAGCGGCAGATTCGTGGGCTTGGGCGATGGTGTTCGCTGACTTGTGAGTCAAGCCAGGCTCGCTGAGCAATCTGGTTTGCAGAGGCTGGTTCTGAATACTGCAGACGAGGCGGTCACGAAGCATCTCTTCCAGAATAGACGGCTCGTAGTTGCAAGACGTCGCCAACTTCCGCAACCGAGCCACGTATACTAGCACGGACTCGCCACGTTCACGGATGCACGAGTTGAAACGGAAGCGGGCAACTATCGATGAATCCTCCGGCTCGAAATGGTCGCAGAGCAGCTTAATCAAATCCTTGTACGACACTTCGTGTACTGACTTCGGGGCAATCAAATCTTCGACCAGGCTAAACGTGCTCGCACCCACAACGCTCAAAAAGATAGCGCGACGTTTCTCCACTTGATCATCATTGATACCATTCGCGACGAAAAACTGTTCGATGCGTCAGCTATATATACCAAATCTCTCCACTGACACATCAAACTCCGGCGCTTTGCCAATAAACGCCATCACCCGTTTTCACCGTACACAAAGAAAACCGAAACTGACACACCAAACCTCAGAGACCCGGTCAGTTCACTCACTGGTCGCCATGTAGTATACTCGGCGGCGGTCCGGTACCAACTGGTTTATTGAGCACTCGGGTCACGGGACAACGAATGGGTCAGCATGCCCCGCGGCGGCGGACCGCGCGCAGAGGCGGCGCCAGGTACTGAGTGGTGTCACATCGAATGTGGGTCAACACACATCATCACACTGTAATGCAGTTAATTTCGGACCACTCATTCGCAATTCGTTCAGCTCGAGACTCATCGGGTCAGGAACGCTCCGGGCGGAAGTCACCCTTCGGCCGGCACCGGCTCACACAACGTTGTAGTTAATGACGTTGCAGTTCATGCCCCGGCTTTGGCTGCCGTTGCGGTGTGCTATGCCCGAGTCAGATCTGGTGCCGGCGCGGCGGCGGCCGGTCGGCAGGTTTTGTGACGTGGGCAGGGACGTCATTGCGCCATGCCACCATTGCACATGTGGGGCAGGGGCTGGGCAGAGTCGTCGACCGAACTCTTCTCTCCGAGTTTCGGCACATGCTAGGTGTGAAAGACAGCCTGACACATGTACCATGTACCATGTGACCGCAGTACATGAGGAGCGTGTTTGGGCTACGGCGACCGTAACCCTTCCTCCGCGATGTGTTGCAATGGGTGATGCCGGTTATTGACAGGCCAGGGCGTTGCCCCCTCTCCATAATCGACTGGTCCCGTCTCGCGCAGGCGGTTTTCCCAGACTCGAATTAGCGGCAAGGCTGGCAAGATGTAGCTCTGGGGTAAGGTGTGGACTTTGGGGCGGTTGTCCGTCACTTCATCAACAAACCTTTCGGTTGCTCTGCCTGCCGATGCTGGCTGAGTATGCCAAGGATTCTGTAAGGTTTGTTCCCCGACCCAGCCTGAATGGGAAAAGGGAAATATGTGGATATAGTAGACTCAACTCAGCTATGATCAGCTATCGGAAAATTTCAGCTGATGGGGGCAATTGGGAAATTCATTTTCAATTTGAAGCTTTAGATGCCATAGTTATGGCCTATGACATCGAGATGGATATAACTTGGTATCCCCAAAATTGCCTATAAACGAAAACCTCCAAGATTAGCCAAGTATTGACAAGACTAGGTCGTGCTGAAGTTCAATAGCTAGTATAGCTAGGTCGTGTGAAGTTGAAGAGGTAAATTTTTGCCATTTCCTCAAAATTGCAGGTAAAGGCGAAACAGGAAACAATATATGGATATCAATTTTAAGCGCTATGTGGCAGCACTGTTCTGAATTAAATACGAATGTAGCGAAATGATTAAATGAAAAATTCAGTGAGAAGTGAAATATTACCTGGTTATGGCTGTTTTGAGCTGCTGAAGAGATATTGTGGACAAAATACACCCCAAATTTCGCGCTTTCCTGCGTGGTCAGTGTTAATCACGGTCTCAACTCGGGCGGCTAAGCGACGCTTCGTTACCCTTCCAAACCTTATGGTGACCATTCGGACTGTCGGGTATTTCTGGTTTCGTGTCTTTTTCTCGTACTTTGACTTTGCCCAAGAGGCCATGTTGAAGGTTTCTCTGTTTATTTTTTTGTGTTGCATTTTGACGACGTAGTACAGCAATGTCCACACGATATGACGTCTTACAAGACGTCAGCAGCACTGACACTGACTCAGAGGGCCTGAGTCAGTGTCAGCGACGAGCGACGAGCGTACGACGAGCAGCGACGAGCGTGGGAATTGGCATAGGGGGTGAGGCACTCCCTGGAGGGGCGCATTTCTTCGGAGGCCGCCACTGCGAAAGTACTTGGAGGAGCGCCTTCGGCTGAAAATGCATTGAACGAGGGAGGGGGAGGATTCACTCGAGCACTCTGAAGGGGCGCCTTTTACCTCTTTGGGGAGTGCCACTTCCCTCCAAACGGGCGCCTATTCCTCTGCGAGCGACGTCTGTGGCTGAAACATCGGTTGAGCGGGTGGGATGGATTCGGTCTTCCCGGAGCGGCTCCGCCACCTTCCATGGGGGCACATACCCCCAATGCCCTCGCTCCTGTATTCGCCCCTCGTGTCGGAAAGCCTGAGAACGTTTTGTTTGTAAGGTAAAAGCTTGAATCAATATCGCAACCAACTGCTTCGCCTCTTTTGCCAAATTCGCTGCCGAAAAACCATGCGTTTAATGCCTCTGTTTCCGAAAACTCTTTGTGCAAGTTTTTCGTGCGTTGTGTAAAGATGAGTAAGATTGTACTTGGATTGCTATAAATAGGATAGTGAAATATGAATTGGGTGGCATCTTCTCCACACTGACCGAATGTGGCTACACTGACCGAATGTGGCTACACTGACCGAATGTGGCTACACTGACCGAATGTGGCTACACTGACCGAATGTGGCTACACTGACCGAATGTGGCTACACTGACCGAATGAGTCGCTTATTAGGCCCGTTTAAAAGAGATCTGCATTCAGTTCTCCAGATATTTACCTAAGTTTGGTGTGGAGAACAAACAAACCGTGGCACCGAGAGTGTAGTATCGTAGCGGTACAGTCGTGCTCAGATGAACCAGAAGTGTTCCTTTGAAGTCGGTGAAGCTTATGCTATGTCGAATGGTCTCTGGGAGATCGCTCCATGTTTTTGGCGGATTAATGAAACATGAATTTTGAAACGAAGTGATTCTGCTCCATCAAACAGTGAGTCCTGTGGCTTTTCCGAATCGTTTCCCTCTTACTTTTACACGAATTTCCGCAATTAAAGATTTAATATAATCTTGAATATTTCGAAATGATGTGGAAGACGCCGATCCGAGTGCATGACTTTATGAAATAAGAAAAGCTGATGTATTTCACGGCGCGTTCGTAGATTACTGGAGACAATTCGATATGGGAGGAGGAGGGGGAGGGGGGGCTAGCTACCCAAATGTCACACCCTTGATATACCCCCAACACCCCCCCCACAACACCCTCACCACACCCCCACCACACCCTCGTCACACCCTGACTACACCCTCATCACACCTCCACCACACCCTCACCACACCCCCACCACACCCTCACCACACCTTCACCACACCCTCACCAGACCATACCGTTTAATGCTATCCTTGTCGGCGGCCGTGAACTTGCCAGCAGAGCCCTCAATCGCGTAGATGTACAGCCGGCCGTCGCCGTCCGAGCCGGTACCGGCACCCAGCTCCTGTACAGGGGTACAGCGTACCCAGTTAAAACACGCATGTCCCAGCAGACAGAGGCCAATACATGCTGGGACTTGGCGCTGATGAAAAGTCAGGAGGGAAATTTGGTCGTATAAGCAACTGTTGCAAGCACGCAGAATGTGGCCTCCTTTTAAATGGCAAATAACCATTTAAATCAGGCTACCGTGTAGCCTGATTCCTGAAATTGCATAGTGCACCTATGACACACGAACAAACAATTTACCGAAATACCTCTCCACTACCCCCCTCCTGATTCGAAATCCGCGGCGTCGTGTTGTCGTCGGGCAGCAGAATTCCCATGTGACCACTCCTCGGGAGAACCGAATGCATTGCCTGAATGATAACAAATTATCGTCAACGCCAGCAGCTACGTCTACGTCAACGCCAGCCACGACGCTACCAAACGGAATAGATGTCTGTCCGCGTGCCGGCGGATCGGCTGCTCAGGAAAACACAAGTAGCCGGCAGTGACGAGAAGAACGGAGTTAATTGCTGCAGAAAGTGGCTGTTGGCGGGAGAGATAAGTTGATGGGCTTAGTCGGGTGACCAGACTACGCCGCTAACCGTTGGTAATTGAATGTCGCGGTCAAGGTCACGACCTGACTTCTAGACACACTTCAGCAGGGCCGGATCCAGGAAACTTTATGAGGGGCACATTGTTCTCGGATGGCTCCTATTCCTCGCTAGGGGTAACTTCCGCTGAAGAATTCATTGAGCGGGGCGGATAAAAAAAATGTTCACTGAAGTCTCTTACAACGGCAGTGTTCTGGCCCACGAATGGCTGCAGGTCGACCGACAACACCGCCTGGTACGAGCCGGCACGTTTGACGTCATCCAGCAGTGACGTCACGTCGTTCAGGTCGCTCAGCTGCTGGCCGGTGGTGACGTAATACAGCGCGTCGTCGGACACCGCCACCAGCTGAAAGTCAAGGTCGGCGCTTCAGACAGGGTGCAGTACAGAGCCGTAAGTGCGAATCTGGTAGTGCAGCGTCCGTTACAAGAACGTGTGTTTTGTGACCCAAGGTCGGCGCCCTTGATGGATCAGAGACGGGGGGGGGGGTTATCCGGTCGTAATAGACACAGTGGCCGATATCTCAAAGGAAAAAGGAATCGCAAGCCGCTGCAATATCTAACCTCTGCCGCTGTAATATATGTACAGGACAACATGGGGTCGCAGGTGCTAGCCCCTCCATAGAGTGTCGAATTCGTCAACATTAGCATTGTTCAGTCTTCTCAATGTTTTCGTTGTAGCTCACAGCTCACATCACTCGCAGAAAAACACTGCCGACAGTCGAGCCAATGTATCTGACCCCCGGCTGTGAAGCGAAACCAATATATCTGACCCCCGGCTGTGAAGCGAACCAATGTATCTGACCCCGGCTGTGAAACACTACCGACAGTCGAGCCAATGTATCTGACCTCCGGCTGTGAAGCGAAGCCAATATACCTGACACCCGGCTGTTAAACGAAGCCAATGTATCTGACCCCCGGCTGTAAAGCGAAGCCAATGTATCTGAATCCCGGCTGTGAAGCGGAACCAATGTATCTGACCCCCGGCTGTGAAGCGAAGCCAATGTAACTGACCCCCGGCTGTGAAGCGAAGCCAATGTATCTGACCCTCTAAACTCCTGCTGCGAAGAGAAGCAAGAACAGCAGAAACGACACCAGCAAATCGTCATTTCACGCTCCATAGGTTTTTTCTTTACAAAGCAGTGAAACACGTCTGCCGGATTAATACTGAATGGACACGGTTGCATTGATTTTTCACCATCGACAGCGAGCTATGGGCGGTGTTGGACCGATACACCCACCGTGATATGGACGGTGTTGGACCGGTACACCCACCGTGATATTGGCGGTGTTGGACCGGTACACCCACTGTGATATTGGCGGTGTCCGAATTCGATGGCGGTGATGCGTTGTTGTCCTTCACGGTCAGCGTGGTTGAAGTTTCCGAGCCCTCCCTGAGGTCAGGTCAGGTCAGGTCAGCTGATATGTGGGTCGAGTCGCCGGCTTGTCCAGAGCCAAACATGATCTTCTATGACCTCTTCACCAGATATTTTCGGTAACCAATGGCCTCTGCATCAGGTACAGTGACGGGAACTTACGCCCTCTGGGTAGCGAAGCTGGTTGTGGGGACCCTTTTGTTTCAGAAATTTATCCCCTACCCTCCCCTTTCATGTCGCGACAGGAATCATACCGGGCCGGGCCTTGAGCGACGCCGATCTGTGTCACTGCTTAGTCGGCACCGACCGACCGCCGGCGAGGCCAACGGCTATTGTTCCCCTCCCCAATTTCCGGTCAGCTGCACAGATATCAGGGGATGGGCACCGCCGCCGTCTGACGGCGTGACCTCGATGCAGGCCGCTGCCGTCTTGAGATGATGAAATGTCTGGGGTGAGGTGAATGTGAACGTCAGTGGTATGACAGTAGCATGACTGGATGTGACAGGCCCATGTCACTGTGGCGACATAAGTCGATACTGTCTCGACTACAGCATATGTGTGTGTGTGGGGTGACAGGTATGACAGTAGCATGACTGGATATGACAGGCCCATGTCACTGTGGGGACATAAGTCGATACTGTCTCGACTACAGCATATATGTGTGTGTGTGGGGTGACAGGTATGACAGTAGCATGACTGGATATGACAGGCCCATGTCACTGTGGGGACATAAGTCGATACTGTCTCGACTACAGCATATGTGTGTGTGTGTGGGGTGACAGGTATGACAGTAGCATGACTGGATATGACAGGCCCATGTCACTGTGGCGACATAAGTCGATACTGTCTCGACTACAGCATATGTGTGTGTGTGGGGTGACAGGTATGACAGTAGCATGACTGGATATGACAGGCCCATGTCACTGTGGCGACATAAGTCGATACTGTCTCGACTACAGCATATGTGTGTGTGTGGGGTGACAGGTATGACAGTAGCATGACTGGATATGACAGGCCCATGTCACTGTGGCGACATAAGTCGATACTGTCTCGACTACAGCATATGTGTGTGTGTGGGGGGTGACAGGTATGACAGTAGCATGACTGGATATGACAGGCCCATGTCACTGTGGCGACATAAGTCGATACTGTCTCGACTACAGCATATGTGTGTGTGTGGGGTGACAGGTATGACAGTAGCATGACTGGATATGACAGGCCCATGTCACTGTGGCGACATAAGTCGATACTGTCTCGACTACAGCATATGTGTGTGTGTGGGGTGACAGGTATGACAGTAGCATGACTGGATATGACAGGCCCATGTCACTGTGGCGACATAAGTCGATACTGTCTCGACTACAGCATATGTGTGTGTGTGGGGTGACAGGTATGACAGTAGCATGACTGGATATGACAGGCCCATGTCACTGTGGCGACATAAGTCGATACTGTCTCGACTACAGCATATGTGTGTGTGTGTGGGGTGACAGGTATGACAGTAGCATGACTGGATATGACAGGCCCATGTCACTGTGGCGACATAAGTCGATACTGTCTCGACTACAGCATATGTGTGTGTGTGGGGTGACAGGTATGACAGTAGCATGACTGGATATGACAGGCCCATGTCACTGTGGCGACATAAGTCGATACTGTCTCGACTACAGCATATGTGTGTGTGTGGGGTGACAGGTATGACAGTAGCATGACTGGATATGACAGGCCCATGTCACTGTGGCGACATAAGTCGATACTGTCTCGACTACAGCATATGTGTGTGTGTGGGGTGACAGGTATGACAGTAGCATGACTGGATATGACAGGCCCATGTCACTGTGGCGACATAAGTCGATACTGTCTCGACTACAGCATATGTGTGTGTGTGGGGGGTGACAGGTATGACAGTAGCATGACTGGATATGACAGGCCCATGTCACTGTGGCGACATAAGTCGATACTGTCTCGACTACAGCATATGTGTGTGTGTGGGGTGACAGGTATGACAGTAGCATGACTGGATATGACAGGCCCATGTCACTGTGGCGACATAAGTCGATACTGTCTCGACTACAGCATATGTGTGTGTGGGGTGACAGGTATACAGTAAAAAAAAAAAAAAAATGTCTTTTTGGGGAGAGAAATAAATATATTCTCTCTTATATCATATATGTGTGTGTGTGGGGTGACAGGTATGACAGTAGCATGACTGGATATGACAGGCCCATGTCACTGTGGCGACATAAGTCGATACTGTCTCGACTACAGCATATGTGTGTGTGTGGGGTGACAGGTATGACAGTAGCATGACTGGATATGACAGGCCCATGTCACTGTGGCGACATAAGTCGATACTGTCTCGACTACAGCATATGTGTGTGTGTGTGGGGGTGACAGGTATGACAGTAGCATGACTGGATATGACAGGCCCATGTCACTGTGGCGACATAAGTCGATACTGTCTCGACTACAGCATATGTGTGTGTGTGGGGGTGACAGGTATGACAGTAGCATGACTGGATATGACAGGCCCATGTCACTGTGGCGACATAAGTCGATACTGTCTCGGCTACAGCATATATGTGTGTGTGGGGTGGCAGGTATGACAGTAGCATGACTGGATATGACAGGCCCATGTCACTGTGGCGACATAAGTCGATACTGTCTCGACTACAGCATATGTGTGTGTGTGGGGTGGCAGGTATGACAGTAGCATGACTGGATATGACAGGCCCATGTCACTGTGGGGACATAAGTCGATACTGTCTCGACTACAGCATATGTGTGTGTGTGGGGTGACAGGTATGACAGTAGCATGACTGGATATGACAGGCCCATGTCACTGTGGCGACATAAGTCGATACTGTCTCGACTACAGCATATGTGTGTGTGTGGGGGTGACAGGTATGACAGTAGCATGACTGGATATGACAGGCCCATGTCACTGTGGCGACATAAGTCGATACTGTCTCGACTACAGCATATGTGTGTGTGTGGGGTGACAGGTATGACAGTAGCATGACTGGATATGACAGGCCCATGTCACTGTGGCGACATAAGTCGATACTGTCTCGACTACAGCATATGTGTGTGTGTGGGGTGGCAGGTATGACAGTAGCATGACTGGATATGACAGGCCCATGTCACTGTGGCGACATAAGTCGATACTGTCTCGACTACAGCATATGTGTGTGTGTGGGGTGACAGGTATGACAGATGTAATGCCCCGTGGCCAATGTTAGGTGTGTCAGTGCATCTGTGGTGTCAAGTGTGTATGATGTTGAATGTGTCTGTGATGTCAATTGTCAGGTGTGTTGCTAGGTACGTGAGGACAGATGTACGTATAGTCTATGCATGTGTGCATGGATTATAAATGTGATAGCAACATAGAATAATGATTGACTGCTGGGTGAATGGCACCCCATAGCTTGGGTCTGCGGATGTCAGATGCCGGCTGCCTATGTGCCGCTGAGCTCAGCAGCTCTGGTGTCAGACGCCAGGCCGCGGCGCGGTGTTGCCCCGAACAGCCAGCTGCCTGTGGCCGCTGAGCTCAGCAGCTCTGGTGTCAGACGCCAGGCCGCGGCGCGGTGACGCCGAACTGTGCCGAGGACAGCAGTGGTTCCCACGAGTCGGCCGAGGTTCTGGTTGCTATCAGAGATGACTCTGGTCTGATGAAATCTCTCTGTCTCAGAGGGACGGTGCGCCCGCCGTTGCAGTAGAGTTCATCGGGGACGAACATTGTTCTCGGATGCGGCACGGAGATCACGTGCTCTGGTGATATCAGGGGATGAGCAACCCCCACTGGATAGGGGGCGTAGACCGCCACATGACCATGACGTGTCGCGGGTGACGTGATTATTAGCCAATGGCGTTGCATTGGACGGCCGGGGCGTTGGCCGTCGAGTTTAGCTGGCGCGGAGCCGAGGTCTCTGGGCAGGGAGTGGTGAGACGGAGCTCGGCGGGACAGGGCGGCCGAGGCCAGCCCTGTTCCGTACTTTGGTACTGAGGTACGTGGGACTATGACTGAGAATCACTGTCTGTCTGGTATCGCCGTTGAGATGTAGTAGTTTGAGATGACAGTCGCAGAATAAATGAAGACCGGTCAGAGTGTAAGCTGGATTGTACGTGAATACTCCTGCCTCTTTGAATATCGGAACTTGGGACTTGAGATGGGAGACTGAGATGTTGTATGAAGCTGTGAGCGCTGATATGTGTAGCGGCATACTGAAGAGTCGTCTGTCAAGCAGTTAAAGTTGTCTGTTGTTTAAAGGCACTATTGTACTAATTTGACTATCACTGCTGCACTATTGAATCTGAATTATTGTCGCCATACTTCTGCTTATTAAGGACACAAATGAAAGTGCAGGATTTGAGGTGCCTGTCAAGAGACGTTTGGCTCGGAGCTCGTGTAATTGCGGTACAGAGCCATTGAACATATGCCCGGGGTTTATCGTCAACGTTTATCGTCCATAGAACTATTCACGTGGCCCAAAGAAGTTTGCCCCTGACATGCGCGAAATGTCAGATGAATCCAGGGAGAGAAGAACTTCGTTATATCTGCACCAGGTACAGTGGTGGAAACTCGCAGTCTCCACACCAGGTACAGTGGCGGAAACTCACAGTCTCCACACCAGGTACAGTGGCGGAAACTCACAGTCTCCACACCAGCTACAGTGGTGGAAACTCACGGCCTCCACACCAGGTACAGTGGCGGAAACTCACAGTCTCCACACCAGCTACAGTGGTGGAAACTCACGGCCTCCGCACCAGGTACAGCATGCCCGACACGTCTCGGGAGACGACGCCGCCAGTGACGGAGTAAGACAGGCCGTCGACGCCATACTCGCCAGTGTCGCCATCTGTTGCCTGGAAAACCAGCCAGTCGGGATCATCCAGCAGTGACGGAACGGTTCTGGGGCGTCGGTAGTTCAGCGGTTAAGCTGAGCGTCTGGCACGCCAGAGGCACGGGGTACGATTTCCCGCGATGCCCGCCCTTTCTGCCAGGGTGAGAGTCTGGCGACGCCATATGGCATCAGCTGCTGAGTGTGTCGGAAAGCCACAATCCAAAACAAAATGACGGAACGGTGACGACATAAGATCCACAAATAACGAAAGGGTGATGATATAACATCCAGCAATTACGTAACGGCGATGATGTCTGATTGAGCATCTTACCCGCTTACTTCGTATGGACGTAGATCTGATAATTCGACTAGGACTGGGAGGCCAGGACACGTTCGCAGGCCTTTTTGTTCAAGCTAGCTATGGCTATTTTTTCTGGTGTTTGTGGCCGGTTTCAATACTGCCCGAAGTGCTATAAAATTAGCTGAGCATATGTGAAATAAATAATGAGGAATTGAAGGCTGAGACGGAGTGATTTTGGAATGCACTCGAGTACTGCCTGGGAATCCATATTTTGACGGGGATTCCCGTGAATCTCCTTCGACATCTTTTGTTCAGCTTGGTATGCATTTTTATAGAAAAACATGTTCAGTGCATGTGACGATAGAACTGGTCTGTATTTCAGGAAAACGTCTCCATTTTCAGAAGACCGAAAAACCTATTCAGCGGTAGTGGGGGCTGGGATTGGTTGGTTTTTCTTTTTGGGGGTTGGTCTATTTTTGGGGGCTCTCGACAAATCGACTTCTTGGGTACGCTCGTAATCTGCGGGAAAAATTTTCAGCGATATTTCCGGAGTGCATTTTAAATACAATATCAAATGTACCGACACCCGACCTAATACGATGATTGCATGTACAGGACTAGCAAATATCGCAACTAGTGACACTCGTCTGGTGCTGGGAGAATGCTCACCTTGAGTTTCATCGAGATAGAGGCGCTGCATGGAGTCGCTGGACTGGGGACATGCTCACCGTGATGTACATCAGGGGGCGGGTAGGGGCGCTGTGTTTAGAGAATGCTCACCGGGATGTACATCAGCGGAGCAGGCAGGGGCGCTGTGGGGGATGTCAGGTACCCGATCACTATTGAGCTGCAATCGTCCGCGTAGGCGCTGCAGTCCAGAACAGGTGCGTGGTCGTTCTCGTCCTGTACGGCCCGGAGAAACACGGGTCAGACATCAGAGGTGCACTGGTCAGACATCAGATGTCAGACATCAGAGGTACTCTGGTCAGACATCAGATGTCAGACATCAGAGGTACTCTGGTCAGACATCAGAGGTACACTGGTCAGATATCAGAGGTACACTGGTCAGACATCAGATGTCAGACATCAGAGGTGCACTGGTCAGACATCAGAGGTACACGGGTCAGACATCGGTGGCATGCTAATCAGACATCAGAGAGATAGATTACGAACGTCAGAGACATGCCCATCAAGCCTCAAAGAGATGCAAATCAGACATTACAGACCGACCCACCGGACCAGAGACTGACCCAGCAGACCAGAGACCGACCCACCGGAACAGATACTGACCCACCGGACCAGAGACTGACCCAGCAGACCAGATACTGACCAACCGGACCAGAGACTGACCCAGCAGACCAGAGACCGACCCACCGGACCAGAGACTGACCCAGCAGACCAGAGACTGACCCAGCAGACCAGAGACTGACCCACCGGACCAGAGACTGACCCAGCAGACCAGAGACTGACCCAGCAGACCAGAGACTGACCCACCGGACCAGAGACTGACCCACCGGACCAGAGACTGACCCAGCAGACCAGAGACCGACCCACGGGACCAGATACTGACCCACCGGACCAGAGACTGACCCAGCAGACCAGAGACTGACCCACCGGACCAGAGACTGACCCAGCAGACCAGAGACTGACCCAACAGACCAGAGACTGACCCACCAGACCAGAGACTGACCCACCGGACCAGAGACTGACCCAGCAGACCAGAGACTGACCCACCGGACCAGAGACTGACCCAGCAGACCAGAGACTGACCCACCGGACCAGAGACTGACCCAGCAAACCAGAGACTGACCCAGCAGACCAGAGACTGACCCACCGGACCAGAGACTGACCCAGCAGACCAGAGACTGACCCAGCAGACCAGAGACTGACCCAACAGACCAGAGACTGACCCACCGGACCAGAGACTGACCCAGCAGACCAGAGACTGACCCAACAGACCAGAGACTGACTCACCGGACCAGAGACTGACCCAGCAGACCAGAGACTGACCCAGAACGACCAGAGTCTGACCCAACAGACCAGAGACTGACCCACCGGACCAGAGACTGACCCAGCAGACCAGAGACTGACCCAACAGACCAGAGACTGACCCACAGGACCAGAGACTGACCCACCGGACCAGAGACTGACCCAGAAGACCAGAGACTGACCCACCGGACCAGAGACTGACCCAGCAGACCAGAGACTGACCCACCGGACCAGAGACTGACCCAGCAAACCAGAGACTGACCCAGCAGACCAGAGACCCAGAGACTGACCCAGCAGACCAGAGACTGACCCAGCAGACCAGAGACTGACCCAACAGACCAGAGACTGACTCACCGGACCAGAGACTGACCCAGCAGACCAGAGACAGGCCCACCAGACATCAGAGACTCTGATTTCTACCATTCCGAAATTAGACACCGGCCAGATGTCAAAGACATGCCGGCGAGACACCAGACACCTAGTAATGTTTCCGAAATGAATACGAGAAGGCCATTATCTGGCGATTGGAAAACGGTACTGAACTAGACATGAAGGAAGAATGGGAATTGAGAAGAAACAAAACTCTTGAAGGAGGAAAAGATGAAGAGGAGTGGAGAGAGGGCAGAGTGAGTCAAAGGCAATAAGGAAACATGTGCAGACATAACTTCGTTCATGAATTACCGAAATGTGGACCTAGAAGACGGGTCGAAAAGTTGTCTGATAGGGTTTCCAAGCTTCGCGGGAACATGATTTGCCTGGCCATCGCCTGCTGTTTGGAGGCGAATGGTGAAAAACTAAGATGAATTATTTGCAATAACATCATTTTCCGCCAGAACTTACAATGATGTCGACGATGACCAAAGTTTCGTCCCAGTCGACAACATCCGTACCGTTGGTCTTGTTTCGAGGCTTCTTGCCTGAAGGAACTCCCTGCACCAGCAACTCCACCTGTTGGGGCACAGATCAACTAAATATTGGGGAAGCACTTCTTTGTGTTTCTTCCCATTGGTGAAACGTCGACAACCAACTAGTGGCTGATAGCGCAACACTCAGGATGTCCACGATCAGGATGTCTAACGGTCAGGATGTCCAGCGATCAGATTGGCTAACGATAAGAATGTCTAACTGTCAGGATGTCTAACGATCAGGACGTCTAACGGTCAGAATGCCTAACGATCCGGATGTCTATCGATCAGGATGTCTAACGATCAGGACGTGTAACGATCAGAGTCCCATAGAAGTCATGAACGGTTGTTAACAAAAGAGCGATGCCCAGCATTTAATTGCCACGTTGTTTTAGTATCAAAGACGCTTGGATCGGGTAAAACTACGCCAAGACACTACGACAGCGTTCTAGCGTGGTGCCGACCACCATGCTCTGACCATTTCTCCATCGTTTGCACCCATGAGCAGGGGCGTTCATTTCTGAACATTATAGGGGGCACAATACATGGAGGCAATGCGCGGGCTCAGATGGACTTGGATAGAGAATCCATAGGGTTCCATGTTCAAAATTGAAATTATTGAGGGCAAAGGCAACATAGAAGGGCATTTGTCCCCTCAAAAGTATATAAAACAACACCCATGCCCATAAGTGTTTCAATATGCTGATATCGTGGAACCGCACTGAGCCATGTTCTTCTATTTTCATGCGCGGTGATGGCGATTGTGTAGTGCCTTCGTACGTCACATTCAGAACTGAATCACACGAGTGCGCGGGAACTGCTTTAATTCCGAGGCTGAGAAATGCGCTCGACACGTCAATATACTAGGAGAGTATTGGATATTTGTAGACCCCACGCAAAAGTATGATGTGGCGTTAGGGATGCCGTTAGGGACGCTCGTAGCGACGCCGTTAGGGACGCCGTTAGGGACGCCGTTAGGGACGCGGCGCGAGCGAGGATAAGGGGCTAGCCCTAGGATAAGATAAGACATCTAGCCCGAGGATGCATATATCCGGCCCGAGGATGCATACATCTAGCCCGAGGATGCATATATCCGGCCCGAGGATGCACACATCTAGCCCGAGGATGCATACATCTGGTCCAATGATGCATACATCCGGCCAGAGGATGCATATATCAGCACGAGGATGCATACATCCTCGGGCTGATGTATGCATCCTAGGACGCCGCTACGAACGCATATCTCTAACAGCTATGTATGTCCCAAGGATGTATACATTCTCTATACATCCTCGGGGAACTAGGATGTTCTGAATGTAGCATGTGCTTATCTTGGATCTTCGGTACGCTTTGTAAATGGAACGATTCGCACGGATGCTTCAGCTAAGCCCTATGATATCAAAACGTGTTTACTCTGCGCTTTCGATCATCAATCTGGAGTGAAGCGTGCCCTTCACACTAGCCATGGGGAATAAAAGGATGTGTAGTCATGAAACAAAACGAAATGAATTCCAAGGCCCTGACTGACAGCTTGCTGGTAGTGGATACCGGGAGCCGATCACAAAATCCAATGTGCCTGCAGTCCATAAATCACAACGGGATGAATATTTTCCGCCAAAAGCAAGGGAGAAGAGAACAAATAGCATTCCTTTTATCGTAACTTATTCCGTTTATTGCAAGCATGCCTATCGGACATTGGTAGACTTCTGAAAGTGAACAGTTTCGGAAGGATTCTTGACCATGTGTGTTTTTTTACATTTTGGAGCGGTAAATGCCCCTTAATGTTGGCCTTCCCCCCTCCCCCCACCAATAACTTCGGTATTTAATATGGGACCCTATGCAGTGTCACCCCCAATCCATTTGGGCCTGCTTTCACATATTGTCCCCCCCTCCCACCACCAATAATGTAAAAAAATGAACGCCCTTGCCCATTAGTTCGCCTATTAGTGGAGAATTACACTGTCGGTGATTATACTTGAATAAGCGATAAGCAACCGACATATTCTGCGATGATCCATTCCACTAAGAAAAAAATCGTTTCCAAGCACAAAAAAAAACATGCAGAAGAGTGCAGAATATAGCAGGAGTCATCTTGTCCACGAAAAAAAAACGGAAGTTACTTCAGGGAGAATTCAGGGAAAGCAAACTTGTGAAAGGGCTGTGCAATATTGCGCGTGGGTGTACGATTGTCATGACATGGATGTCAGGGATGTCATGGATGTCATGACATGGTACATGGATCAGCTGGAACTTGGACTTATGTGATAGAACGATCGGCTGTGGAATCAAGACCGATATGTTTCAAAGAGCGACAGAATAGACATGGAACGAATGATGTAATAGCGATAGAATGAACGACAAAACAGCGATCAATCAGCGACATATAGGGTATCGCATGTGGTCTGAGAAATGCGACCTGCCTTGTGACGTAGATGAGAGAGGCATGCAACCGTGTTCCGGTATAAAACAAACCCTTGTCCACCACTCGAAATAAGCTTAACACGTCCAATTTTAAGCTCCTAATGATTACATAGATATATAACATGAAGGTATTTCGCCTGGAGAGGGTGTGGCAAATGGCCGTGCAATATATAAATATATATCAGGGAGCAGATATGGGCACTGGGTAGGCTTCATAGGGGGCTGCTAGGTACCAGGGAGGGCGAACATAGCATGCTAAGGCAAACCCTGCGCAACACGTGTTGCATAAGGGGTTGAGTACAGCCTTTTGCACGATAATTTTCAACAATTCGACTGGCTTCGCTAAGCACAATTGCGGTGCGACCTGTTCTTAAACAGACTAAACCTTAAATTAAAGAGAAATGAAGTATTAATCTGAAGGTGAAGAGATACATAGATACAAACGCACACACACACTTATATACACATCTACACATACATATATATATATATATATATATATATATATATATATATATAAATATATATATATATATATATATATATATATTAATGTGCGTGTATAGAGCATATATGCATGTATGTATGCATACATGCATATGCATGGCTTTATCCGCTCAGTGGCCACGAGGGTTTACCAGTTCCTAGTGACCGCGGCGGCCGCCGTCTGCTGTCCGGCCTGTGCCCAGCTTAATCTTTGTCCTCAGACACTATCAGCGTCACGTGACGCTCCTGTTGCCTGGCAACGGCAGGGTCACGTGACGCTCCTGTTGCCTGGCAACGGCAGGATCACGTGACGCTGATAACAGCGATCCAACAAGGCCGGTCCCGACTGGTTGGAAATGCCATGGACGTGGACTATTTCAGCCCGGCGGTCTCCCGCGATAATTCACAGCTGAGATCTGATATGGTGGCGTCAGTGAACAAGATATGGTGGCGTCAGTGAACAAGATATGGTGACGTCAGTGAACAAGATATGGTGACGTCAGTGAACAAGACATGGTGACGTCAGTGAACAAGACATGGTGACGTCAGTGAACAAGACATGGTGACGTCAGTGAACAAGATATGGTGACGTCAGTGAACAAGATATGGTGACGTCAGTGAGCAAAACACTGTGGCGTCAGTGAATACGACATGGTGCCCTAAGCAAACAAAACATTGTGGCGTCAGTGAACAAGATATTGTGGCGTCAGTGAACTAAACATTATGGCTTCAGTGGTCAAGACAAGGTGGTGACAGCGAACAAACACGGTGACGTCAGTGTCCATGGTTCTTGTGCGTCAGTTTTCAGTTGTCACTCACCCTTTGGTGTTCCATTTTCTTCAGCTTCTGTACGTCTCCGCTATCTTTGTCGATAGAGAAGCTATTTTCTGTGGGGATAAAAAAATAACGTTGCTTCGATTTCCTTGCGACAAACGACAAGCTAGACGAAAAATTAGCAGGCAGTGTTAATTAAAGGTTTGTGAATTACGGATGCCTGGATATATTAGATTCAGACATGCTGGTAAGCATTACGCACAGCAGGCGATGAAAACATATAGCAGGCGCCGGCGCACCAGAACCGCCGAAACAGCTGGACGTTACGGTATGGTTTGTTGTGAAGTTGTTTGTGTTTCAGTACGGAGTTGTTTGTATTTGTGTACGGAGTTGTTTGTATTTGTGTACGGAGTTGTTGGTATTTGTGTACGGAGTTGTTTGTATTTGTGTACGGAGTTGTTTGTATTTGTGTACGGAGTTGTTTGTATTTGTGTACGGAGTTGTTTGTATTTGTGTACGGAGTTCTTTGTGTGAATTTTGTGAAGCTCACTTGTACAATACGCCTGCGATTGTACCACACGCGACTGCATCAGAGTGGTGCGTCAGCACTGACAACTATTCTCCATATTGAGTTGCTGCGAGTACTTGGCGCCAATACGCCGAGTACTTGGCGCCAACACGGCGAGCAGCCTATCAAAGCGACTGTCCGGAACGTCTGCAGCCGGGATTCATCTTCAACCCGAAGCATGGAGTCCCTCACAGTTCTTGTGGAGGAAATATTCCCAATCCCATCGGAAGTCATTCCGAACAAGCGCAGACTTCTTGCATGATTATGGATTATCACATATTGACCCGAAGATGCCGTCGGCAAATGACCCAACGTGTTCTTGTCTGTTGTGAGTCGAGGTGAAAAGCCCGCTGACTCACCATCCGGGGTACGTCACCGGCTTGGAGGCGTCAAATAGATTATAAGCCGAAAACCAGACAACTCAACATCCAAGGTACTTCACACGGTTAGAGACGTGAAATAGATTGGGCACCAAAGGGGCATAGAGTGACTGGCGGTATAGAATGACTGTACAGAATAGGCTGCATAGAGTGACTGCATGTGCCACACGTCTCCCGCGACATTTATATTACGTTACGACATTTCTACTACGGTACGACATTTCTACTACGTTACGACATTTCTACTACGCTACGACATTTCTACTACGCTACGACATTTCTATTACGTTACGCCATTTCTACTACGTTACGACATTTCTACTACGTTATCGGATCGATAATCGCCGGTTTTGCACCAGTACGCTCCGCAACCAAAAAAGGCACCAACTCACAGTCACAGCCCCGTTCTAACCGTTTATGGGAGTGGAAAGAGCCGGCGGTTAGCTGGTTTATCATGTGTGACCGTCTTTAGATTGCCGCAAAAATGGACTTAGAACCAGCAGAAACCACCCGACCACATTTTCCAATGGTGCTAAAGCTCATACACCAGTGCAATGTCACTCTTCAGAAAGGTGCCACACCGAGACGTGGGGCATTTATCACGCTGACTTTAAATGCAACACTGCATACAACGGCCATCCTATTCTTATTCAAACCGTCCCACTCCTCAACCGATCAGTGACGTCATGTACACACGTCACGTCACGTCACGTCACGTCACGTCCAGCACTGCTTCGAAGTAGCACCCGCAACAGCAGGCAGTCACGTCCAGCACTGCTTCGAAGTAGCACCCGCAACAGCAGGCAGTCACGTCCAGCACTGCTTCGAAGTAGCACCCGCAACAGCAGGCAGTCACGTCCAGCACTGCTTCGAAGTAGCACCCGCAACAGCAGGCAGTCACGTCCAGCACTGCTTCGAAGTAGCACCCGCAACAGCAGGCAGTCACGTCCAGCACTGCTTCGAAGTAGCACCCGCAACAGTAGGCAGTCACGTCCAGCACTGCTTCGAAGTAGCACCCGCAACAGCAGGCAGTCACGTCCAGCACTGCTTCGAAGTAGCACCCGCAACAGTAGGCAGTCACGTCCAGCACTGCTTCGAAGTAGCACCCGCAACAGCAGGCAGTCAGGTCCAGCACTCCTTCGAAGTAGCACCCGCAACAGCAGACAGTCACTTCCACACTGCTTCTAAGTAGCACCCGCAACAGCAGGCAGTCACGTCCAGCACTGCTTCGAAGTAGCACCCGCAACAGCAGGCAGTCACCACTTCAGGAGGGTCTCAAATCCAGTCGCCTCGTCCCTCGCAAGCCTCCGATGCTGGTGTGCCTACCGAACCCGGGCGTGAGGATGTAGAACTGGACGTCGCCGAGGCCGGCAGCTGGGTCCACATCCACTGTCGCTGCCGTGCCGATGAACTTTTTCTTTTTTCCCCCCACTCTTTGTTGGGGGAAGGGGGGCGCCACACGGCGGCGCTGCGGGCACGGGGCACAGTTACTGTGGTGCGGGGTCTGTGTGACACGGGACACAGTTACTGTGGTGCGGGGTCTGTGTGACACGGGACACAGTTACTGTGGTGCGGGGTCTGTGTGACACGGGACACAGTTACTGTGGTGCGGGGTCTGTGTGACACGGGACACAGTTACTGTGGTGTGGGGTCTTACGGGACACACAGTTACTGTGGTGCGGGGTCTGTGTGACACGGGACACAGTTACTGTGGTGCGGGGTCTGTGTGACACGGGACACAGTTACTGTGGTGTGGGGTCTGTGTGACACGGGACACAGTTACTGTGGTGCGGGGTCTGTGTGACACGGGACACAGTTACTGTGGTGTGGGGTCTGTGTGACACGGGACACAGTTACTGTGGTGTGGGGTCTGTGTGACACGGGACACAGTTACTGTGGTGTGGGGTCTGTGTGACACGGGACACAGTTACTGTGGTGTGGGGTCTGTGTGACACGGGACACAGTTACTGTGGTGTGGAAGGTCTGGGTCTGTGACACGGGACACAGTTACTGTGGTGTGGGGTCTGTGTGACACGGGACACAGTTACTGTGGTGTGGGGTCTGTGTGACACGGGACACAGTTACTGTGGTGTGGGGTCTGTGTGACACGGGACACAGTTACTGTGGTGTGGGGTCTGTGTGACACGGGACACAGTTACTGTGGTGTCGGGGTCTGTGTGACACGGGACACAGTTACTGTGGTGTGGGGTCTGTGTGACACGGGACACAGTTACTGTGGTGTGGGGTCTGTGTGACACGGGACACAGTTACTGTGGTGCGGGGTCTGTGGTGTGGGGTCTGTGTGACACGGGACACAGTTACTGTGGTGTGGGGTCTGTGTGACACGGGACACAGTTACTGTGGTGCGGGGTCTGTGTGACACGGGACACAGTTACTGTGGTGCGGGGTCTGTGTGACACGGGACACAGTTACTGTGGTGTGGGGTCTGTGTGACACGGGACACAGTTACTGTGGTGCGGGGTCTGTGTGACACGGGACACAGTTACTGTGGTGCGGGGTCTGTGTGACACGGGACACAGTTACTGTGGTGTGGGGTCTGTGTGACACGGGACACAGTTACTGTGGTGCGGGGGGTCTGTGTGACACGGGACACAGTTACTGTGGTGGGGGTCTGTGTGACACGGGACACAGTTACTGTGGTGCGGGGTCTGTGTGACACTGTGTGACACGGGACACAGTTACTGTGGTGTGGGGTCTGTGTGACACGGGACACAGTTACTGTGGTGCGGGGTCTGTGTGACACGGGACACAGTTACTGTGGTGTGGGGTCTGTGTGACACGGGACACAGTTACTGTGGTGTGGGGTCTGTGTGACACGGGACACAGTTACTGTGGTGTGGGGTCTGTGTGACACGGGACACAGTTACTGTGGTGTGGGGTCTGTGTGACACGGGACACAGTTACTGTGGTGCGGGGTCTGTGTGACACGGGACACAGTTACTGTGGTGTGGGGTCTGTGTGACACGGGACACAGTTACTGTGGTGTGGGGTCTGTGTGACACGGGACACAGTTACTGTGGTGTGGGGTCTGTGTGACACGGGACACAGTTACTGTGGTGCGGGGTCTGTGTGACACGGGACACAGTTACTGTGGTGCGGGGTCTGTGTGACACGGGACACAGTTACTGTGGTGCGGGGTCTGTGTGACACGGGACACAGTTACTGTGGTGTGGGGTCTGTGTGACACGGGACACAGTTACTGTGGTGCGGGGTCTGTGTGACACGGGACACAGTTACTGTGGTGCGGGGTCTGTGTGACACGGGACACAGTTACTGTGGTGTGGGGTCTGTGTGACACGGGACACAGTTACTGTGGTGCGGGGTCTGTGTGACACGGGACACAGTTACTGTGGTGCGGGGTCTGTGTGACACGGGACACAGTTACTGTGGTGCGGGGTCTGTGTGACACGGGACACAGTTACTGTGGTGCGGGGTCTGTGTGACACGGGACACAGTTACTGTGGTGCGGGGTCTGTGTGACACGGGACACAGTTACTGTGGTGTGGGGTCTGTGTGACACGGGACACAGTTACTGTGGTGTGGGGTCTGTGTGGGGTCTGTGTGACACGACACGGACACAGTTACTGTGGTGCGGGGTCTGTGTGACACGGGACACAGTTACTGTGGTGTGGGGTCTGTGTGACACGGGACACAGTTACTGTGGTGTGGGGTCTGTGTGACACGGGACACAGTTACTGTGGTGCGGGGTCTGTGTGACACGGGACACAGTTACTGTGGTGCGGGGTCTGTGTGACACGGGACACAGTTACTGTGGTGTGGGGTCTGTGTGACACGGGACACAGTTACTGTGGTGCGGGGTCTGTGTGACACGGGACACAGTTACTGTGGTGCGGGGTCTGTGTGACACGGGACACAGTTACTGTGGTGTGGGGTCTGTGTGACACGGGACACAGTTACTGTGGTGTGGGGTCTGTGTGACACGGGACACAGTTACTGTGGTGCGGGGTCTGTGTGACACGGGACACAGTTACTGTGGGGCTGTGTGGTTCTGTGTGACACGGGACACAGTTACTGTGGTGTGGGGTCTGTGTGACACGGGACACAGTTACTGTGGTGCGGGGTCTGTGTGACACGGGACACAGTTACTGTGGTGCGGGGTCTGTGTGACACGGGACACAGTTACTGTGGTGTGGGGTCTGTGTGACACGGGACACAGTTACTGTGGTGCGGGGTCTGTGTGACACGGGACACAGTTACTGTGGTGTGGGGTCTGTGTGACACGGGACACAGTTACTGTGGTGTGGGGTCTGTGTGACACGGGACACAGTTACTGTGGTGTGGGGTCTGTGTGACACGGGACACAGTTACTGTGGTGCGGGGTCTGTGTGACACGGGACACAGTTACTGTGGTGTGGGGTCTGTGTGACACGGGACACAGTTACTGTGGTGTGGGGTCTGTGTGACACGGGACACAGTTACTGTGGTGTGGGGTCTGTGTGACACGGGACACAGTTTGGGTCTGACACGGGACACAGTTACTGTGGTGCGGGGTCTGTGTGACACGGGACACAGTTACTGTGGTGCGGGGTCTGTGTGACACGGGACACAGTTACTGTGGTGTGGGGTCTGTGTGACACGGGACACAGTTACTGTGGTGCGGGGTCTGTGTGACACGGGACACAGTTACTGTGGTGTGGGGTCTGTGTGACACGGGACACAGTTACTGTGGTGTGGGGTCTGTGTGACACGGGACACAGTTACTGTGGTGTGGGGTCTGTGTGACACGGGACACAGTTACTGTGGTGCGGGGTCTGTGTGACACGGGACACAGTTACTGTGGTGTGGGGTCTACGTGGTGACACGGGACACAGTTACTGTGGTGCGGGGTCTGTGTGACACGGGACACAGTTACTGTGGTGTGGGGTCTGTGTGACACGGGACACAGTTACTGTGGTGTGGGGTCTGTGTGACACGGGACACAGTTACTGTGGTGTGGGGTCTGTGTGACACGGGACACAGTTACTGTGGTGCGGGGTCTGTGTGACACGGGACACAGTTACTGTGGTGTGGGGTCTGTGTGACACGGGACACAGTTACTGTGGTGCGGGGTCTGTGTGACACGGGACACAGTTACTGTGGTGTGGGGTCTGTGGGGACACAGTTACTGTGGTGGGGGTCTGTGTGACACGGGACACAGTTACTGTGGTGCGGGGTCTGTGTGACACGGGACACAGTTACTGTGGTGTGGGGTCTGTGTGACACGGGACACAGTTACTGTGGTGTGGGGTCTGTGTGACACGGGACACAGTTACTGTGGTGCGGGGTCTGTGTGACACGGGACACAGTTACTGTGGTGCGGGGTCTGTGTGACACGGGACACAGTTACTGTGGTGCGGGGTCTGTGTGACACGGGACACAGTTACTGTGGTGCGGGGTCTGTGTGACACGGGACACAGTTACTGTGGTGCGGGGTCTGTGTGACACGGGACACAGTTACTGTGGTGTGGGGTCTGTGTGACACAGGGACACAGTTACTGTGGTGTGGGGTCTGTGTGACACGGGACACAGTTACTGTGGTGTGGGGTCTGTGTGACACGGGACACAGTTACTGTGGTGCGGGGTCTGTGTGACACGGGACACAGTTACTGTGGTGCGGGGTCTGTGTGACACGGGACACAGTTACTGTGGTGTGGGGTCTGTGTGACACGGGACACAGTTACTGTGGTGTGGGGTCTGTGTGACACGGGACACAGTTACTGTGGTGTGGGGTCTGTGTGACACGGGACACAGTTACTGTGGTGCGGGGTCTGTGTGACACGGGACACAGTTACTGTGGTGTGGGGTCTGCGTGACACGGGACACAGTTACTGTGGTGTGGGGTCTGTGTGACACGGGACACAGTTACTGTGGTGCGGGGTCTGTGTGACACGGGACACAGTTACTGTGGTGTGGGTCTGTGTGACACGGGACACAGTTACTGTGGTGTGGGGTCTGTGTGACACGGGACACAGTTACTGTGGTGCGGGGTCTGTGTGACACGGGACACAGTTACTGTGGTGCGGGGTCTGTGTGACACGGGACACAGTTACTGTGGTGTGGGGTCTGTGTGACACGGGACACAGTTACTGTGGTGTGGGGTCTGTGTGACACGGGACACAGTTACTGTGGTGTGGGGTCTGTGTGACACGGGACACAGTTACTGTGGTGTGGGGTCTGTGTGACACGGGACACAGTTACTGTGGTGCGGGGTCTGTGTGACACGGGACACAGTTACTGTGGTGCGGGGTCTGTGTGACACGGGACACAGTTACTGTGGTGTGGGGTCTGTGTGACACGGGACACAGTTACTGTGGTGTGGGGTCTGTGTGACACGGGACACAGTTACTGTGGTGTGGGGTCTGTGTGACACGGGACACAGTTACTGTGGTGTGGGGTCTGTGTGACTACTGTGGTGGTCCGTGACACGGGACACAGTTACTGTGGTGTGGGGTCTGTGTGACACGGGACACAGTTACTGTGGTGTGGGGTCTGTGTGACACGGGACACAGTTACTGTGGTGCGGGGTCTGTGTGACACGGGACACAGTTACTGTGGTGTGGGGTCTGTGTGACACGGGACACAGTTACTGTGGTGTGGGGTCTGTGTGACACGGGACACAGTTACTGTGGTGTGGGGTCTGTGTGACACGGGACACAGTTACTGTGGTGCGGGGTCTGTGTGACACGGGACACAGTTACTGTGGTGTGGGGTCTGTGTGACACGGGACACAGTTACTGTGGTGTGGGGTCTGTGTGACACGGACACAGTTACGTGTGGGTCTGTGTGACACGGACACAGTTACTGTGGTGCGGGGTCTGTGTGACACGGGACACAGTTACTGTGGTGTGGGGTCTGTGTGACACGGGACACAGTTACTGTGGTGTGGGGTCTGTGTGACACGGGACACAGTTACTGTGGTGTGGGGTCTGTGTGACACAGGACACAGTTACTGTGGTGCGGGGTCTGTGTGACACGGGACACAGTTACTGTGGTGTGGGGTCTGTGTGACACGGGACACAGTTACTGTGGTGTGGGGTCTGTGTGACACGGGACACAGTTACTGTGGTGCGGGGTCTGTGTGACACGGGACACAGTTACTGTGGTGTGGGGTCTGTGTGACACGGGACACAGTTACTGTGGTGTGGGGTCTGTGTGACACAGGGACACAGTTACTGTGGTGTGGGGTCTGTGTGACACGGGACACAGTTACTGTGGTGCGGGGTCTGTGTGACACGGGACACAGTTACTGTGGTGTGGGGTCTGTGTGACACGGGACACAGTTACTGTGGTGTGGGGACACGTCTGTGTGACACGGGACACAGTTACTGTGGTGCGGGGTCTGTGTGACACGGGACACAGTTACTGTGGTGGGTCCGTGGACACGGGATTACTGTGGTGCGGGTCTGTGGACACGGGACACAGTTACTGTGGTGTGGGGTCTGTGTGACACGGGACACAGTTCACTGTGGTGCGGGGTCTGTGTGACACGGGACACAGTTACTGTGGTGTGGGGTCTGTGTGACACGGGACACAGTTACTGTGGTGTGGGGTCTGTGTGACACGGGACACAGTTACTGTGGTGTGGGGTCTGTGTGACACGGGACACAGTTACTGTGGTGCGGGGTCTGTGTGACACGGGACACAGTTACTGTGGTGTGGGGTCTGTGTGACACGGGACACAGTTACTGTGGTGCGGGGTCTGTGTGACACGGGACACAGTTACTGTGGTGTGGGGTCTGTGTGACACGGGACACAGTTACTGTGGTGTGGGGTCTGTGTGACACGGGACACAGTTACTGTGGTGTGGGGTCTGTGTGACACGGGACACAGTTACTGTGGTGCGGGGTCTGTGTGACACGGGACACAGTTACTGTGGTGCGGGGTCTGTGTGACACGGGACACAGTTACTGTGGTGCAGGGGGTCTGTGTGACACGGGACACAGTTACTGTGGCGGGTGCACAGGACACAGTTACTGTGGTGCGGGGTCTGTGTGACACGGGACACAGCTACGCTGTGGTGTGGGGTCTGTGTGACACGGGCACAGTTACTGTGGTGCGGGGTCACAGTTACTGTGGTGTGGGGTCTGTGTGACACGGGACACAGTTACTGTGGTGTCGGGGTCTGTGTGACACGGGACACAGTTACTGTGGTGTGGGGTCTGTGTGACACGGGACACAGTTACTGTGGTGTGGGGTCTGTGTGACACGGGACACAGTTACTGTGGTGCGGGGTCTGTGTGACACGGGACACAGTTACTGTGGTGCGGGGTCTGTGTGACACGGGACACAGTTACTGTGGTGCGGGGTCTGTGTGACACGGGACACAGTTACTGTGGTGCGGGGTCTGTGTGACACGGGACACAGTTACTGTGGTGCGGGGTCTGTGTGACACGGGACACAGTTACTGTGGTGCGGGGTCTGTGTGACACGGGACACAGTTACTGTGGTGTGGGGTCTGTGTGACACGGGACACAGTTACTGTGGTGCGGGGTCTGTGTGACACGGGACACAGTTACTGTGGTGTGGGGTGACACGGGACACAGTTACTGTGGTGCGGGGTCTGCGGGACACGGGACACAGTTACTGTGGTGTGGGGTCTGTGTGACACGGGACACAGTTACTGTGGTGTGGGGTCTGTGTGACACGGGACACAGTTACTGTGGTGCGGGGTCTGTGTGACACGGGACACAGTTACTGTGGTGTGGGGTCTGTGTACTCGGGACACGGGACACAGTTACTGTGGTGCGGGGTCTGTGGTGGACACAGTTACTGTGGTGGCCGGGTGACACGGGACACAGTTACTGTGGTGCGGGGTCTGTGTGACACGGGACACAGTTACTGTGGTGCGGGGTCTGTGTGACACGGGACACAGTTACTGTGGTGCGGGGTCTGTGTGACACGGGACACAGTTACTGTGGTGCGGGGTCTGTGGGACACGGGACACAGTTACTGTGGTGTGGGGTCTGTGTGACACGGGACACAGTTACTGTGGTGTGGGGTCTGTGTGACACGGGACACAGTTACTGTGGTGTGGGGTCTGTGTGACACGGGACACAGTTACTGTGGTGCGGGGTCTGTGTGACACGGGACACAGTTACTGTGGTGTGGGGTCTGTGTGACACGGGACACAGTTACTGTGGTGCGGGGTCTGTGTGACACGGGACACAGTTACTGTGGTGCGGGGTCTGTGTGACACGGGACACAGTTACTGTGGTGCGGGGTCTGTGTGACACGGACACAGTTACTGTGGTGCGGGGTCTGTGTGACACGGGACACAGTTACTGTGGTGCGGGGTCTGTGTGACACGGGACACAGTTACTGTGGTGTGGGGTCTGTGTGACACGGGACACAGTTACTGTGGTGTGGGGTCTGTGTGACACGGGACACAGTTACTGTGGTGTGGGGTCTGTGTGACACGGGACACAGTTACTGTGGTGTGGGGTCTGTGGTGACACAGGGACACAGTTACTGTGGTGCGGGGTCTGTGTGACACGGGACACAGTTACTGTGGTGCGGGGTCTGTGTGACACGGGACACAGTTACTGTGGTGTGGGGTCTGTGTGACACGGGACACAGTTACTGTGGTGCGGGGTCTGTGTGACACGGGACACAGTTACTGTGGTGCGGGGTCTGTGTGACACGGGACACAGTTACTGTGGTGTGGGGTCTGTGTGACACGGGACACAGTTACTGTGGTGCGGGGTCTGTGTGACACGGGACACAGTTACTGTGGTGCGGGGTCTGTGTGACACGGGACACAGTTACTGTGGTGCGGGGTCTGTGTGACACGGGACACAGTTACTGTGGTGCGGGGTCTGTGTGACACGGGACACAG
>JAOTOM010001636.1:0-74999 GCA_034440615.1 Ashinkailepas kermadecensis | reverse complement strand
ATTGCCTTAATTGTTCTTCAAGTATGTATCGAGAGGTAAAGTGATTTCGAGTGAAATAGGTTCCCTAAATCGCATTACTAAAGTAAGAAATGAAAACCGTCGTCTTCACTAGGATTAATTTGGTGGCAGATGGTACCTGTGCCATCTGCCACCAGGGACGGAGCAGCGGCTGCGGTTCGTGGTCCATGGTAAGCTGCCAGTGCACGGGAATGTTGTCGAAACTTCTTTCTTTGAACAAACACTGAGAGTGACAAATATTGTGATCGAAGCCGGTTAGTCCAAACACGCAAATAGCCAGTCTGGCTCCGAGTGGACAAAATTATAACTTGAATGCCGCATTACACCATCAAATCTTGTTGAAAATTGTCCACGGGTGGAAGTACCGCTGCGGACCTTTGTCACTGAACAGGGATTAAGATCACTTCGTGAAGATTATTGGAACGGGTAAAAACGAAAATGGAATAGCACATGTCACTCTCAGTAGAGAAAATAGAACGTGAAAGCCAATAGAAAAAGTATATTTCTGTTTCAAAAACGTGATGGTCGGATAGGGTCTCTTCGATGAGCCTTTGTACCACTTGTACACACGGGGATAGAGTCACTCGGGGCTGCGATCTCGCCCGTAATAGCACGACGTTATTCGCTCCAACTGACCATCCGCCGCCCGAGAACAGGATCACGTGCACAGGGCCCTACTTCACCAGCCAATTACGGAAACGTCGCAATGTTCCTTGCTGTTCATCCATGCCTTGCCAGCTCTCTTCGAGCCCATCAACATATGTTGATATCTAAGCATTCAAAGGCCCGAATTGGCATCCAACGCAACAAGCCCTCTTGCTGTAGCATCTTGGTGGACACGTATACCAACTTAACAACATGGACGATTACGTTTTGTGTGCGCACTTTTCCAAGAACGTGGAACATCCAAATTGGTGAAATGAGCGTCTAACGGCATCCTATTTTACTCGCCCCTTGTCAGACTGCCGCGATAACGCTCCAACAAATGAACAGCGCATCACTCCGTTACGCTTGAGAAGCCGGACCATCCCACATGGACTGGACAGCGGCGGTGGGGCGACGCACCACTGCGTCGGCGGACGTTAAATATGAACTGCGCGGTAACAAGGCTGTGTAATGGGCGTGACCGCCACTTGCCGGCGTCCACAATCGATAGACATTACCGGCGCTCGCCAGGCCGTGTCGATACAAACACACACGGCCGGCTCAGCGGTGGAGCGTCCCGCTGCCGCGCGGTGGCCGCTGGTCGATGCACTACTCGTGCGGTCCACGTGCCGCTCCACTGCCCTTCCACCACTCGCCACGTCGTGCTGCGGTCGGGGGTCTCTGTCGTACAGTGCACAGCCGAACCACAGCCGGACCACAGCCGGACCGGAGCCTGACCGGAGCCGGACCGGAGCCTGCTGTTGGCCGACTCGCCAGCCGCAGCATTGGTTATGGATTGGCACGTTGTTGCCGGCGAAAATTGCCATGCTCGACGCAGCGCCGCTGGCATTCCCAGCTGGGGCGACGCGAGTCGATGGGGCACGGTCGATGGCGGCCCGCGACACAAAGAGACAGGTTACTGTCGGCGAGTATCGAGCTGATCGAGTCGGCGGTGTGTGCAACTCTAGTTATGTGCAACCCTACCGTACCGCCTGGAAAGAGTGCACCATTGGGTTCCAAATTGAGGGGAAATCCAGTCGGAGGACGACATAGCAGGCCGGTCTCGAAGTCGATGTGACGACCATTGATCGGCATGCTCTCGCCTCTAAATATTGGGAGACAGTTGTCTTCGAAATAATATATTTAGAAATAAAATAAAATAAATTATACGAAATACAAATAATACTGAGAAATGTCTCCGCAGCTCCCCATCCCCCTTCCACCAAAGAATACATCTGCCGCCACTCTAGGGGATCTTCGCAATGTCCGTAGGAATAGCATAGCTCACTGCTATCGGTTACTCGAGACAGTGAACAAAACACTTCTACGATATCTTGCAGTGATCTACGACACATCAGTTTGTTCAGCTGTGCAATTTCCGGTCGCTTTTTACTAACTCTCGATCAGCCCAGCTTGTTCTATCAGTGGACTACTTTTGGTGAAGACCATGGTGTGTATGGAAAGTAGCATGAGTGAACTAAAAGACACATGTGGCGTGACGAAAAATAGCATGCCAGCAAAGCACATCATATTAGACGTGTGACGATAGTGACCTTATCACGGTTGCCTGCGTGTCGCATGCACTGAACATAAAATAACTGTCTGCCATAAAATTGTCTGCCATGAAACGTAACTTGGACATTTGCTCTATGACATTGGAGTCCTACTAGCTTGGTGCGCCCGGGTAGACGTTCGAACCTCACCGCTAGTTGAAGCAAATGCCTCGTTCCGCCCCTTGTCTACTGCGTTAGTGAGATAGTTATTTGCTTCATCTATAAATAAAATAATATTTTTGTTCCTCCTGCTCAGCCTTTGTATCTCCGATGCCCTGGTATGAGGAGCTTTCTGTCTTCCACATCCATGGTACCGTGAGCGGACTTTTCGACCCTTGCATAAAATTACAGTGAACCCAAGCGTAGGTGCGTCTGTCTTTTTGTACAGTATCACAACTGATAAAGTCGCAACATACCGCGTAATGATGAATATTATGGTATAGGCTACACGAGCTACGCTGGGCGACAAATGTGCCCGAATGAAGACTTCGCGATGCAACGCGCTAAGCAGGCAGCGACCTGGATTGCATTGCAAATTAGCAGAAGCGCTTGCGCACACGGAGTAGAAGGGATGAAATGAAAGCAGTCCAACCGGACTACTTCTGCAGTATTGCTAGGCACATTTTTTTTTTTTTTTTTTTTTTAAACAATTAATCCTAGTTCTTGTTGGGGTGGCTTTATGAACCAGGGTCCTATTGCTAAGCAGAGCTTGTTGCGTGAACCCTGGCCCCACCACCCGATCCTTTAATTCCAGTTCAACGGCATAATTTTGACCGAAAGTTTAACGTGCCGTCAATGCACCGACACGGCCGCCCGGTAGCTCGTCCCCGGCCTTATCGGGCCAGCTGCCAACTGACCCTCCCAGCCGGGGGCTAAATGCGAGCGCGCGAAGCGACTCGAACCCTGCGTTGCCAGGACAGGGGAGACCAGGGCAGGCCAGCGCTCTAACCAACTGAGCTACCGGGGCCATACCTTGGCACAGCATCTTCAAAACTAGTTGCTTCCACGCTAGTGTAGGCGTCAAAACTGCAGGAGCACCGCGGCGCAGAAGATAGCAGCAATCCTGGTCACGCCAGGCTGCCATTCTGTTGTACCAGTCGTCATGTACACGCAAACGATCCGTCAGTCACGGAGGACATCAGCCGAATGGTCGGCGTTGTCAGGCAGTCACGGTCCGAATGTGAGCGGCTGGGTCGACAGGCGTGAGAACCAGACGCCTCTGTGCAGCTGCGGTGCCCGCTGTCGCCCGGCGACACGCTGGCGAGCCATCATCTCGTTAGTGTCTGCACGGTGAGTGTAACAGATTAGCTACTGGAATGCAACTCGTCGGAAAGTATCATGGATTGCCGGACGTGAACTTGTGAAGGATGGCAGCAATGTCTGGACACTGTGATGTGAAATGGCAAGCTAGGGGTACCTGTGCGTACTTTTCCCCCTAAAGTTTGAGAAGGATGACGCTTCGACTGTGAAGCGAATTTCGGGAGTTTACAATTATACCCGATTTGCAGACAAATACAAGCGTGCAAACGTGTCGATGCCGCTGAGAGAAGACATTCGACAGCTCCGATGTAGAATCGATCATCAGCTCTATCAGGCAATCCATCTCTGATCCCCATCGTGTCAATAAATACAGAGAATGCGTCATATGGCTGGGGTCACTTAGGATTGCACGTTTTTCATTTAAAAAGTAATTTGCTTAGGCTACCCAACCTACGTAATTATCAATGCTACTATGATGGCTAAGTAGAATCGAAGCACAGGAAACAACCCTTGGACGATAGAAAGGGTACCCATATCCGTCCGAGGTGGCATCGATCCTCCAAGACTGTGTCACCACTCACAGCGTGGTGTGATCACGCGCCAGCCGAAGTGCCACGGCATCACAAACCAGCACAGCTGCCATCACCCACCTTGCTGATGGCGAACCAGGCGTACTTCCTGCCGTACAGTTTCTGTATGTTGCCGGCCTCCAGCGCCATCTTGATGGTCTCGGGTCGGCCCAACACGAAGAAGTTGACCAGGTCGGCCTGCTTGAAGCGCAACATCAGCGCCTTCGCCGCCGTCAGGTTGCCGGTCGGCAGGTGGCTGATGATGTGGCGGCACGGCACGTTCTGCAGCAGCGACTTGTACTTGTAGTCCATCACTGCGGCAGAGCGGAGGCGGTGGACAGGCTGCGGGCGGCCGGCTTCATGTCACGTGGAGGTGAATTAGGACGAGCTCGCTCCAGCTCCTGGCGGCCGCAGATAGTGCAGCCTCCCGAACTCCGGTGCACACATTTGAAAAGTCGGTGAAGACGTTCTCATCCAGTGCCATCAGCTAAGTTCGTAGCACACCGATGAAAAGTCCACCGCCTAAATGTGGTGGCATGTCGGAATGCTTCACCGCTTTGCGTGTCACAGAGTGCCGTGTATGTTTCGTACGGTCACAAGCGGTTGTCGAACGGATCACACTCTTCTCAAGTGAATCCGAAGAGCTTTCACAGGCCCAATTATAATTGCGTGACCATGCTTACCGCGGTGAGCATGGTGCGTACGGTGCGCAGAATCATGCTGCCGATAGATCCTTGCAGCCACCCTGCGGTGCTCTTTGGACTACCAACTGGAGCTGCTTCACGTCTGATCGGGTTATTATTCGGCTAACTGGTGTCATACCGAACCGATAAAGCAGGTCTGAAGCACCCGCTGAGAACACGGGCATCGTTTCCAACTCGGCAGTCTTCCTGTCAGGCGAGACGATTCTGATGCTACTCGCCATAGCCTTGCATGTCAGATACTGTTGACACTAAGCAGTTAAAGACATTTAATTTAATTTGATGGTATCTCTCAACTATGCAAATATTGAGCGTTGACTGTGTCAAACCGAAGACCACTATGCCGTCATTGCGACAAGATGTTATCGTAGTAGCAGGTCGGGTAATTTATGGCGTGCAGAGCATGCCTAATGCGGCACACCAGTGCACCAATTATTCATTGCTCCAAGCCCACAGTGGACAAAGAACTCGTCGCATGTGTTGCAATCCTGCCAAGAGATTACACTAAGTCACCTAGGCTCTGGAAGCAACAGGTCCTACTCATTGTGCTTTGCGTGTTAGCATAAGAGTTCAGGTGCTAATTTCGACGTCACTCAACGGTTATAATTTGATAACGAAAAGCATGCGAAATGCATTAACGTATTCTTGGTATTGTCACGGAGGGATCGACAAAGTCCACCAAACGTGTGCCGTTGAGGCGAAATTTCAACACAGCCACCAGAACAAGGTGAGTATTTTTCGGCGAGGCACGTTGTGGTTGAGTACTGCATTGCCTGTGTGTGCGTTCTGCAGCTGCTGATAGCGGTGACCAACGTGTGGAATTACAGACCGACAAACGTGTGCGCCGACTGAATACGTGAAATAGTGACGCAGGATCAATGCGATCCAATTCCACTGTGCTCACACCTCATCAATCGTGCAGTGCGCTCCGTCGACATTGGACTTTTTCATCGGAATCGTTGGCGTGAATAATCAATGCTGGGTTTGATTACTGTCTCCGGTCAGGTCAGTAGGTCATTCACGAGTACGTGCATACCGATTGGCGTGTGTGTTTGTGTACTTATGGTGGTGTCAATTTGATAACCACACGACGTACCACCGAATCGCGGGATCAATCTACATCGTGGGCAGGGTATCGTGAGATTTTGCTTTAACTATGTTACAGTTGGAAATCGTTCGGAATGTTTCATTATTCAATTAGCAGCTCACTTTTTTGGTATCAGTCATTCGGAATCAAAATATATCGTTGTTTTCCTTTGATGAATGGCATTGCTAGGCTAGTGCCAGCTTGACAGTGATTTGTAGGATTATAGTGACGCTGGACCGACGCTTTGATGAATGGCATTGCTAGGCTAGTGCCAGCTTGACAGTGATTTGTAGGATTATGGTGACGCTGGACCGACGCTCTTGGATATGGTGGGATTTGATAATAGCAATACCAGGCACCACCAGGTACACCAGGCATAGCCGGGTAACACCAGGCATCACCTGGTAACACCAGGCATCACCAGGAAACACCAGGCACCACCAGGTAACACCAGGCACCACCAGGTACACCAGGCATAGCCAGGTAACACCAGGCACTACCAGGTAAGACCAGGCATCACCTGGTAACACCAGTCATCACCAGGAAACACCAGTCATCACCAGGTAACACCAGGCACTACCAGGTAACACCAGGCATCACCTGGTAACACCAGTCATCACCAGGTAACACCAGGCATCACCTGGTAACACCAGGCATCACCTGGTAACACCAGGCATCACCAGGTAACACCAGTCATCACCAGGTAACACCAGGCACTACCAGGTAACATCAGTCATCACCAGGTAACACCAGTCATCACCAGGTAACACCAGGCACTACCAGGTAACACCAGGCATCACCTGGTAACACCAGTCATCACCAGGTAACACCAGGCATCACCTGGTAACACCAGGCATCACCTGGTAACACCAGGCATCACCAGGTAACACCAGGCATCACCAGGAAACACCAGGCACCACCAGGAAACACCAGGCATCACCAGGTAACACCAGGCATCACCTGGTAACACCAGGCATCACCAGGTAACACCAGTCATCACCAGGTAACACCAGGCATCACCTGGTAACACCAGGCATCACCAGGTAACACCAGTCATCACCAGGTAACACCAGGCACTACCAGGTAACATCAGTCATCACCAGGTAACACCAGTCATCACCAGGTAACACCAGGCACTACCAGGTAACATCAGTCATCACCAGGTAACACCAGTCATCACCAGGTAACACCAGGCACTACCAGGTAACACCAGTCATCACCAGGTAACACCAGTCATCACCAGGTAACACCAGGCACTACCAGGTAACACCAGTCATCACCAGGTAACACCAGTCATCACCAGGAAACACCAGGCACTACCAGGTAACACCAGGCATCACCAGGTAACACTAGGCATCACCTGGTAACACCAGTCATCACCAGGTAACACCAGTCATCACCAGGTAACACCAGGTACCACCAGGCATGCATCGCTGGGTACTGATTAAATATTTCAGTCACGTAGGCCATGTGACACGCACATATGGTTTCGCTCCTTTCCTTTAGGACTGTTGTGGGTACTGTATTGTAATGATAGTCTATGCAAATTACTGGGGATGGGGGAGGCAACGCATGAAGGAAATGGCGAGACTAAGTGGATTGGGAAGGGGCACCCCATAGGGTTCCGTATTCAAAGTTGAAATTATTGGGTGGGGAAGGGAGAGTAAGTCAACATTGAGATGGCCAAAGACCCCTCAAAAGAATGCAAATCAACACCCATGAATTGGAATCATTGGACTAGAGTTTATGGTATGTCAGTTTAGGTTTGATAGGCTTTTGAAAGTTACGTTCTTGTCGATTAGCAGGTGTGTTGTGCATATGTTTGGGGTCACTTGTTCTCCCACTGCAAGGCACTACTGCCCTTTTCGCCACAAATGTTGCTCAATTGTCGCTTTATAGTCAAACGTTATATATTATAAATCGCCACTAAATTGCCGTCGTTTCGACTTTTAATCATGATCACTGTATTTCAGCAATAAGTCATGACAAAACCGAAACGTCGGTAAGCTAGTAAAATAATAGAACATTTGATTTTAAGCACCTTTTCATGGTTAAAGACCATCCAATTCTGTCTTCCAATTATGCTTGGCTTGCATTAAGCAAGTCACTGCAAACCAGGTCACCGAGCAATGATCTGGTTTTCAAAAGCCTGTGCCTCAGAATCGATCACGCTTTGCGGTACCAGGGACCTTGCTGGTGTTTTGCACCTGGGAACATTAGTTAGCTGTTTAGGAGATGACAAAGCCTTGGACGGTGCAATATTGGAACTATAAATGTTATGGCTCGCATTTTATAACAATATGGCATCACCTCAATGTGACCTGGACTTAATATGCGTACCTTTCTCAGTTAGTTGTGAGAATTGCTTCAACGGCATCGTGATGCAGTTGATGCGAGAGCGTACGTATGCAGGAGCTGCTAATATACTTAAAATGGACTCACTTTAAGTCTCACTTACATAACAATGGCGTGTCTAAGCATGACAAATTGAGTTCCTGCCGTGCTTTGAACACCACTGTTCCCTTGGAAGGACAATGGGCTAACATGACTTGCCGCCGGGCGGTGACGGCTTGCATCCATCGTGCTTGACTAACCGACATACTTGTGAGTTGCATGTATACACGTTCATAATTGAAACGTCAACGGTATCCCAGGTACCGCAGAAAATCACAGTCATTGCTCCGTTAGACCTGATTTTTTGTGGCCGTGGCCAGATGTCAATTTTAGCGGATCACATATGTGACCTATCGGTGCTCGGAAAACGTTACCCAACCTTAAATTGAAGGGGCTTCCCACCCAACGCCGTTTGGATGCTTACCCTAGCACGCTTACTTTCGAAAGAGCATGGGATGGGCTCAAACTCTTTCGTGAACTGCGTTACTCCAGAAAACTCATAATGCGAGGGTTAACATTGGCTCCTACACTACTAACTTTGAAGTCTATGTAGCAATACTCCTGTTCTCAATTTTCAATGGATTTATGTATGAAAGGTCCCACAAAAATAAACTTTCCGAAGCCAAAATAGCATGATTCCGAAATCCAGTGCGGTAATGGTGAGGCTTATTTTGGTCTCAATCGCCCTTTTCCCCCACAACATTTTGAACTCATCTACACCCATGGAATAATTACTTTTCAGCTGTATTGCATGATGCATATGCGAATCTACGGGCATATTTGTCAAGCATGTTTAATCATACCCACAACCCATGCCAGCATCCAGCCACGTTTGCACGCAGCTGCCCTCATCTAACACCGACCACGGATTGCAAACAAGCCTGGCTGTGGTAGCCGCATTTGGCGGGTAATTCACCATCCAAGATCGGTGAGCTATGGCCGCGAGCTCTGAGCGCGCGATTGCAGCCGCTCCGCGCCAACCACCACACCCGGCCGGCGGATGACGTCAGCTGCCGCCTCGGCAGCCGATCCGCGCCAACCACCACACCCGGCCGGCGGATGACGTCAGCTGCCGCCTCGGCAGCGTGCTCGGCGACGTAGCCCGGCCGGCGTCGGAAGGTACGGCCGGCCACCACTTTGGCGGCCAATTTGGCGCCGCGGCAGTGGACGCGGCGCGGCCGACTTGCAGCAACAGTGCGTCGGTCGATGGCCTGAGGGCCTGACGAACCGCATCTGAACGTACGCCGCGGGGCCGGCTGCGGCGACCACCTCGACCCGCGCTGCAGCCAGCGTGCCCACGACTGACGCGGACGTCAGCCGGGTACTGGAGCGTTGTCAACTGAACTACACAGCTACACCGGAGCCGTCGGAGCACTCAACAAGTGTCGCTTGCCAGCTACACCGGAGCCGTCGGAGCACTCAACAAGTGTCGCTTGCCAGCTACACCGACTCGCGCACTCAACAAGTGTCGCTTGCCAGCTACACCGGAGCCGTCGGAGCACTCAACAAGTGTCGCTTGCCAGCTACACCTGCATCGAATCCTCGTCTTCTTCTTCGTTTTCTAGTGCCGTGACAGCATGTCACTATTGGCTACCACTAGCAATATTTGGCGGGTTCAAACGGCGTTTCAAAACTGCCACGACGCCCTAATTTAATACTATTGTGTAACAGTGTATTTAATACAACGAAGAATGGCTCTTAGATACTCCTGGGTTTTAGACATTACGTGTAAAGAAAATATACGACCTTCAAGATACCAGCAGGTGCTGAGTTGACATCAAAAGTAACGATAAAGATTATATTTTATTACTCAACGTTTCGGCCTGGGCCATCGTCAGGAGTGATGAAAAAGCTCAAGCTTAAACAATTGAAAAAAGCACGCGGGGAAAAAGCGTGCAAAAAGACACGTGGAATGCAGAAAAGCCTCCTCAGTGGTGCAGACACTCACAGAAACTCCAAGCCAGAAACAAACTATGTCAAGAAGGAATCCTCTGAGGAAGCCCGAGCCGATGGTCCATATACATATCGATGCATACACTCACGCACATATATAGACATATATCCAATATAACGCGTAATACATACTATGTATAATTTATGTTTATGTAATTTTATGTGATATACCAAGACGTCGTTTGCGTGTCTAGTTGCGGCCGTAGACTACGCATATGTAGAGATTCGAGGACCTTCACATCAGCGTTGTCCCTGGCTGTTGCTAGAATTTCTACTTTGAAGTTTGTGTTAGTGTCGCTATGTTCCATGTTAGAATGTTTGTCGATCATGTGTTCGCCTAAAGGTGTGTATGCTCTCCGAAGTCTGGCATCTCCCAAGTGCTCATTGGGTACTATCCCTGATGCTACGTTTGGTTTCACCGACATAAAATGTTCCAAGACAGCGATTGCACGTTATTTTGTAAACTACGTTTTTCCGTGTGCATCTACCTTTGAGCCCGTTGATACAGGTGTGGCACGTTCTCCTACCAGCAGGCCATGGCGGCATTTCCAGGGCTGAGCGGACCAGGTAAGATTTCAGCATAGGTCCGCTAGTCCAGGCTACCCTAACATGGTTTAGATGAGACGAACGGATGGCTGCGTTTACCTGTCGACATAGTTGGTCATCGACAAAAGGAAGTTTCATGTAAACATAGTTGGGATTGCTACCCGCTCGATGCCGACGTTGCCCACCTATCCTACTCCTGCTGTGAGGGTGAACAGCACGAGCGGCGGAGTGTACCCGATGTGCTGGGTATCCGTTTTCCAGGAAAAGAGTCGTCATCATCGCAAGGCTCAAGTCGCATGAAATAGTATCGGAGGAGACTCGTGCTGCTCTCCTCATTTGGGATGTTAGAACGGCCTTTTTAGTGGCCATCGGGTGGGCCGAATCATAGTGCAAGAGGTTGCCATTGGTTTAAAGGGGGCTGCCATTGATTTAAAGTACAGCTCGGTGGTGTAGCTCCCATCAGCCTGAACTACAAATTTAGTATTTTTGTCATTTTGTCATTAGACAAAAGGAGTGGCTATGGTAACCGATGTGCACCTCCTTTAGCGATTGCTTTTATGCACCGCCTTGAGTCGATCTTCTTAGCTTCGTATGATTTGAAACCAGCTCTCTGCATGAGGTATATAGACGATATTTTTGGTGTTTGGACACATGGCTTGGCCTCTCTGCTCGACTTCTTTGCATAAATTAACCAACAACATTCCAGCATCAAGTTTACCTTAGAACACACTGGTCATAGCAGTTCGATTCCTTTAATTGATACGTTGTTTGTAGTTCAGGCTGATGGGAGCTACACCACCGAGCTGTACTTTAAACCAATGGCAGCCCCCATCATCTTGCACTATGATTCGGCCCACCCGATGGCCACTAAAAAGGCCGTTCTAACATCCCAAATGAGGAGAGCAGCACGAGTCTCCTCCGATACTATTTCATGCGAGCGGAGCCTCGCGAAGATGACGACTATTTTCCTGGAAAACGGATACCCAGCACATCGGGTACACTCCGCCACTCGTGCTGTTCACCCTCACAACAGGAGTAGGATAGGTGGGCAACGTCGGCATCGAGCAATCCCAGCTATGTTTACATGAGACTTCCTTTTGTCGATGACCAACTATGTCGATAGGTAAACGCAGCCATCCGTTCGTCTCATCTAAACCATGTTAGGGTAGCCTGGACTAGCGGACCTACGCAGAAATCTTACCTGGTCCGCTCAGCCCTGGAAATGCCGCCATGCCCTGCATGCCCTGCTCGGAAAGCAAGACTGCAGATAATGGGCTCTCAAACAGGGAGAGAACTCCCTAATGGAGGATATTTTGTTGTTTATTTTAGGGGAAATGAAGGCTTTGCATTGATACAATACGATGCTCGGAGCACGCTGAACTGCGTATGTTACGAGAACTCTTTATGCCACTCTTGTCAACACATTTTTCGTCCCGTTACTTCATCAGTACGGAACGTACTGCTATCTGTTGCAAGGAGATACACATTGTTATCGACTTAGGTGGAATGGCCAGAAGAAAGCCTGATATCCTGACGTGGATGGTACCGACTTGACCGACCGGATTGGCTTCAGTGGACCCCGGCCATCCGAGCCCCGATGATTCTCAGGTCAGTACTGAATTTACCAAAAGTGAATACATAAATGTACCGAAAATGAGGCCAGCTTATATGTCATGCCTTTCTCAGCATGATTAAGAATACGCCTTCTGAGCTCATGTAAGACGAAAAGTCTTGGAAGACACTTCACGAAGTCGTATGTGTTTCTGAAAGCAGTCAAGAGCGTAATGTAAACGATTGTATGCAAGCGATTGTATGCTCATATGTGCGCATGCTGGCATGCATACAGGCATGAATCATTGGTAGACTTCGGGAGGACAGGTGACGTAAATACATTATGGTACCGTAAGTAAAGTTACTGGCTAGTTCATATATCCAGCAAGGTTTATTCTGGTGTGTTATGTAAATGCCGATCTGCTGCACGTCACCTGCATCACGCCCTTCATCATTATGCGTAACTCGGCTGGTAAGCTACCATCTTAGCAGTATTACAATGTTTATGGTGTCATTATGTAATAGCCTAAGGTTTACATGCAATTATACTTTGCTCAAATTCCTGCGTATGTTTAATTGAGGGTTTGTATTGCTGTTTAATTGCTGAGGACAGTGGTTCGGACGTTATTTCAGAAATGCAATGGGTGGAAGATATCCCTCAGCTTGCCACATATTACCTACTTCTTTTCATTACTATCTGGAAGGAAAATTAGCATGGATTGCCGTAGTTTAGTGACCGGGTAATTCGTACGTTCTAATCACACCACCGACAGAGTTTATTCTCCACCAATTGGGATTGATCCGTTTCGACTCTCGTGCTAGCGGCCTGACAGCTTGCAGTGACATCAGCCGCTCTGGTTTTGGGAATGGGAAGAGGGAGGTGGTGAGGGTGGGAGAGATGCAGAGAGACTAATTATGGTATTGTTTTTAGTAGCAAATATCGTTTAAGAGCAAGCGAATCCCAAGATGATGACTGAGATGACATCCATTAGCTGAAATAACAGGTAAGCCGATAATTACCTTTAAAAGTGGTCGGTGAACAGCACAAAAACAAGCCCTTGATTTTGTTGTTCTAAGTGCTTGTGTTTAAATGTAGAATATATCTGCGTAAATGATATTGTGGACCAGTCAGAGAAATGAGAGCAATTACAAAGACTAGTTGAAGCACTCATGTATGAAAATCGCTGCTAAACCCAGTGAGATTCTACCGGAGAAAGGACGACTTCAGACTCCGTTACATAGATTCCAGATTTATATTCCTGATCTCGCCTCTTTTGAGCTTTGATGTTTCGAAGACGTAGATCTATAGATTTAGTGGCGACAATTTTATGGCGCTATGTTGTGAGGTAATAATGAGGACGGGTAGTTCTCAACATTTCCGGGGCGGATTCCGCCCCACCCCTCGCACAAAAATAGGGTTAAAGTATCGCACAGGAATAGAGATAGCTTCTAGCACTGCACGCACTCGTGCTGTGAACACCTGCTTCTTAGACCAACTTATACCAACGTTGAGCAGTACCTTCTGACACAACATTGTCACACCACCACTCAACTACCGCCGACAAACAAAGCAAACGGCACCCCAGTGCTTGCGTGCACACAGAACCTGGAGACTGACCAAAGGAAACTGGAGACTGACCAAAGGAATCGTCGAATATGATGCCAGCACTAGTGATGTTTTGGTCCATCACTATTTTCCGGATCACCTGCGCCGCACTATCTCCCGGAGGAACCACCTGAATCAGGTACTTCTGCTCCTCGTCCGTCAGGTCGCGCCATTGCCTGTGGGGAAGTGCAGAACTCTGCAGGGCAGAACATGACGAGCGGAGTGTGCTGTGACACGGTGAGGTGACAGAGTACAGTGTTCTGACCTGACCAGACTAAATGGAACTGGTCGGATCGTTCAGAAGGCGCTGTTTTATAACATATGAACATTATTTCAGAGGAAATATTCACGTAATGCAAGTGCCTTAATCTCATTCTTTTTAGTTTATTTATGGAAGCCAGATGTTACCGGAGGGCGTGGGCTGTTGGACCAGCTCTGGCACATTTGATACTGCCGAGAACACTCGGAACTATATTTGGCGGTAGTCAGTCGACATCTCACACAAAACAATCAGAGTGTTTGTCACCTAAGAACACCAATGCATGGAGTAATTTTTCACTTCAAATTAATTCAGTTCGCCAAATTAATTCACTGAATTCATTCACTTCAATAATAATCAGGGAATTTGTTTTCATGTGGCCCAAGAACGTGTCAGCAGAGGTGGCAAAAAGCACGATTCCGCCTTAAAAGAACACTAAACCGTGATCAGGAAAGTACCATGACATCAAGATTTCTGGTTCCAGGACTGGCCAAAGTCCTGGAAGACAGAGGCTTCCACCACATTTTAACGGCGATGAGTAGCGTCGTTAAAAAATCGTTACAGTTCAAACGCTACAGCACATCTTCAGTTTAAAAAATGTTGGATTCACATTGATGCGTTCCCCTAATTTTTTTTTCTCCAAATCAGGAACATGCAGCGTAGGACCTAGCTTCGCTGACAATAATTTGATCCAATCAAATTCCGCAGTTCCTATCACTTCATGTCGCATATTCTCATGTTTTCTTGCGATCAGTGCGGGAAAATCGCCCAACTTTTACCTGAGGTCATCGGCATCGCCGTAAGAACCGCTGACCGTCGGAATGGCCAGAGCTTTGGAGACCGACTTGGCGATCTCGGAGCTGGTACCGCTCAGTGTAGTGTCGACGATCAGGTGCGGGGGGCGGCCCTCGTCAATGGCTGACTTGACCTGGTCACAGACTGATAGATACGCACATAACACTGTTACTGTTAGTCGCAGTCATCTGTTCGAGATCGGACAATCAATCGTGATAGGAGTAGATACTGTTGATGACAAGTATTCGCGCTTAATTGCACAAGAATATCCGGACTACGAGTGATAGCAATGATTGAAAGTAAATGTTCTAGTTGGTACATTGCTAGTTAATCTAAGTCCACTATTTCACATTCATGCCCATATGCAACTTGGTGACATTCGTGGGGACTACTTCATGCCATACTTACTGTCGGTGGCCGCCAGATATTCATCGTCCATGTTTTCCACCATATATTTGTTGACATCGATTTCAAGGTTTTTGTCTGCTATGTACTTGATAGCAGCGTCGATGGCGCCAGGAGCCACAGTGTTGTTTTTCTCATTGATAAACACTGGAAGCGTGACATATAAAATGTTATGACATCGCTACCATATGTAGCAATCTTGTTCGATCTTTTGGAAGTAATGAGCTACAACTGTCACGAGCAGAATTTAAAAAATTAGAACATTTAACTATTTAAATGTACGTAATGGTATAATGCACTATCCTTGGACATAGAAATTTCCCATCAGGTATGTTATTATATTGTAATGTAACTTGCGAGCAATAGAAATGTAACTGAAGGAGACAAGCACCACACCTTCCATTTTCGGCCAGCTGCGTCAAAATTTATGTTCTCTGTGTTACACATTATTTTTCGTGAATTAGCGTATATGTGTTGGAATGGAACTGTATAATGAGCTCATCAAGGTTTCTAATGGAAGAAAGCATAAATTCTGCAAGTTTGGTCTGAAGAATGATCACGAACTGGCCTACCTTTGGCAAACATTTTTTAAACTAGAGAAAATAGATGAAGAGGAAGAACGGGAAACTGTGGCGAGCAGGCATAAGCCGAAAGCTGCACAACATGGTATGCATGAGGATTTGAAGACGCCTTGCTCAAATGTGTGTAATGGAGGGAAAAATTTACCAGAAGAAAACTTGGAAGATTCAGATCCAAATCCCGATGTTGATCTACTTCTACAGAGCTTGAACAAAAAGTACCTGGGTGGAAAACTGAGACCAGTTTTACTGAAATGGAGCAATCGTTTAACATACACGGCAGGATACACAAAATTCGACGGTAAAACAGCATGCATTGTGCTCAGTGCTCCTCTGTTATCACTGCGCAGTCGGAAGGATCTGGTCGATACCCTTCTCCACGAGATGATCCATGCGCTGCTCTTCTACAAGGGCAAGCTCGACCATATCGAGCACGGACCGTCGTTCCTGCGCTGGATGACGAGGGTGAACCGTAGAGCGGGCACGAGCATTACGCCCTACCACAACTACCACGAACAAGTTGACTTCCTACGTCACCATTGGTGGCGCTGCAACGGTCCATGCACCTTGCAGGCGCCATACTTTGGTCTTGTGCGTCGAGCTCTTGACCGAAGTCCAAGCAAACAGGACCGATGGTGGCGCAAGCACCAACAACAGTGTGGTGGCAAGTTCTACAAGGTGAAGAGTCCAGCAAGCATGCGCAACAAGGAAAAAGCTTGGACGCGTCGGCTGCTGAAGAAGCGAGTTCCGCGAGTACGATTCAAAAAGACGATGCTGGTGTATGCTATTCCTGCGAGGAAGCAGAGACGAAGACCATATAGATCCCGGCGTGGAAGACGTCGATGATGAATAGAAGCGAGACATACCCGGAGAATCTGTGTCATTGACATCTTCTTCTTCATCGACATCGTCTTCTGTACATCAGACTTATATCGTGTCCTTTGTTTATTTCAAGTAGCACGCATGGCATCATTCCAAGAGATCTTGGCTGTGTCATCTCCACGTTCTCGAGAAAGGCTAGCGACATGCACTTATGTGTACGTGGGGGCTCACGCGGTGCGGAGAAGCAATACCTAAGTAATCTATTGGCATAAGCATATTCATGATTCCAGAAAATATATTTTCCCCAATTAGCATAATCAGATCTACAATGGCCTTGATTGATTTCAAGCACATGTCCGTCGTCTGCGATATTTTCAGCACGTTTTTTTCCGCTAGCATTGCTACCTTCAGGGTAAACAGCACAGAAATGCAGCAGCATGTTGTCTTTCACGAATAAATCAAATAACCAGAATGCGTGATCGTAAAACGGCAATATACAATGATATGCAGGGTCAATGGCCGGATACAGGGCGAGGGAGCACTGGGGCCATGTGCCTCCATGACAAGGTGACATCCCCTGGCCGGGGAAAGGGACCCATTTAGGAAGGCCGGAGTGCATCTCCCAGCTCCCCATCCGTTCAGCGGATTTTTAAGTCAAAGGTGCTCCTTTCAGAGGAAAAGGCGCTCTCTGAGACGAAAAGTATGCTTGAGTGCACACCATTCCTTCCCGTTCAGCGGATTCTCAGCTGAAGGCACCCGCTCAGACGAGACTTCCACAGTGGAGCTCTCCAGACAAGCGCCCCTCCCCTCCTTGAACATTCCTGGATTTGCCCTTGTCCAGGATAACAATATGTAGCCTAACCGTAAGAAACTCCATGGACACTATTACATGGCGCTTTCGTGTTGCAGCTCCTGGGTGGTCGCCAGCAAGAGACATTCGGTTCGAACGGAGGCTGTCCAGAAACGTCAGGCTTGCATTGAGGCTAGAGTGCCAACCTCCCTGCAAGACCAGTATATGCAATGTTCGCTCCAAAACCGTTACTATGCTTGCACATTTCCGACAGTGTTCTGATGTTCTGATGCCGACGCGCCGGTGCCATCGGGACACGTTGGCTATTCGCCGGACCAGATCATTTCAACTATTGCTAACATGGGGCAGTTCTATGCTTCACCACGTAAAATTAAAAAATTACAGGCTGGTTCTTGTTTTCTTCGTATCGGTTACAACCCACACCTGGACATTAAATACAGAAGCTGCCCGTATGTTCCATGGTCAGTTGCTCCTTAAGATTCTACTGAGCTAAGGCGCTATGGCTATATATATATATATATATATGATATGCATGCATGTATGCATGTGCATATGATCAGCATCATCAGCTCGAGGTACAATACCAACAGTTCCTCATGTTACTCGAGCAGGTGAACTGACCACTAATGCAGACATTGACCTCCTATGCACCGCTCCCAGTTAGCCTATAGTCCTAGATATGGTCACTGAGCCGTGAGAAACATGAGAGGAATGGCATGGGGCGGACGCATCAGACGTTCACCTCACGCTCCCAGTTAGTCTACGGTTCTGGATATGGCCACAGAGCCGTGAGAAACATGGTGGGGTCATGTGATGTGGACCCATCGGACATTGAAGTCACGCTCCCAGTTAGTCTACGGTCCTGGATATGGCCACAGAGCCGTGAGAAACATGGTGGGGTCATGTGATGTGGACCCATCGGACATTGAAGTCACGCTCCCAGTTAGTCTACGGTCCTGGATATGGCCACAGAGCCGTGAGAAACATGGTAGGGTCGTGTGATGTGGACCCATCGGACATTGAAGTCACGCTCCAAGTTAGTCTACGGTTCTGTTCTCTACAGACACAAGCGTGGAACGCAGTACTCACGCAGATTAACGGCGGCGTCGACACGGACCACGGCGTGCACGAGAGCCGCCACGAGCACCGCCACTCGTGCCCAGGGGTTCATCTGAAACACACCCACTCGTTCATATTGGCTAACCAGAGCGGTAAATGGACCACTGAACGTTAGGCCGGACCAGTGTGCCGATGAATCGTTTGGAGGTGTTGTATGTAATGCTCGTTATATATATATATATATATATATATATATATATATATATATATATATATATATATGTAATTGAATGAATATACTTACATGCATGTAGCGCTACATCAAGTTTTTCACTATTAATTTCATCAGAACGCTCGTTCTTATTCGGACGTCATGCCTTGCATGTTCCTAAGTAAAGATGCTACACAAACAGTACGTCGCAGCTGAGAATTCACCTTGCCAACGCTGGGCACTCTCGGTCCAAAGCCAGAGTCCAGTCATTGTCACAGTGGTGAGCCAGCGGTCGGTGTTGGTCCACCGCCAGAGTCCAGTCTCATAGTGGTGAGCCAGCGGTCGGTGTTGGTCCACCACCAGAGTCCAGTCATTGTCACAGTGGTGAGCCAGCGGTCGGTGTTGGTCCACCGCCAGAGTCCAGTCTTACAGTGGTGAGCCAGTGGTCGACGCTCGATCCAGCCGTTACGGCGGTGATGGACTCACCCTTTGATGGACTGACTGGCGGCTGTGAGACGGTGGTGGCGCGCGCTGGATCTCCGGGACGCCGCCACACTGAAGTGACGGCGGACCACCCTGGCAGCCGGTGGGGGCGGGTCCTGCAGCCAACCGCCAATCGTCGGCCGCGGTCTCGCCGACGCTCCGCCCCTGCACGTCAACAGTCGGCGTTGATGCGAGCGCAACTGTGCAATCAGCGAGTTAACTACGCGGCAGGCACGCACGAGAGACACCACATTCGACAGAGGTCAACTCTTTTAAACGATGCTGCGGTGACAAATACGTTTGCTTCGTGAACAGCGCAGCTGCCGGCTGTGACGGAATGTGGCAGCTGCGAACCAGTCGGATATCCTCGGTAACTGGCCATTTCGTGCGGTAGCACTCCGCCCGTGACTGCATGTGGATGAGGTAACCCCAGACATCAAACAAGGACATAATATCAAAGATTGCCTCACACGAACAAATTCCAGTTCAACGACATAATTTATAGTAGGAGCCTCGTTCATAAAGCCACCCCAGCATGCATTCGGACTATTTTATTGCAATCAAAGAATGTCTCGCACCAACAAATCAGCAGCCTTACAACGGCTAAGCTGCGTGTCTACCCCCAATACTCCTCCCCCCGTAAAATATGTTGACCAATTGATGTCCCGTATCACATACGGTATTATGTCACAGCTCACACAAACTGATGAGCAATTCACCAACAACTTTTGGTCCAACAATGGATGGCTGGTGCCGATAAACACCTCCCCCTCAGCTGGGTTTGCTTTCCAATAAGTCAAGCGTTAAGCGACAAATCTCCTTCAGACTCGCAATATCCCTCCGGCCATCAATTTTACACTTTGTGCGTAAAATGTTTGATTTCTGCGGTAGATAAGGAGACAGGATGCATGCCTCCCCTCTCCACAGTCAATGAAGCCAGACCAAGACCTCGGCGAATGGCCGGTCGATCCCACTAGCCAGTGTCAGATCGCAGTGCTGTGAAAAAGCAGAAGTTCTGTTGCCTTGGTAAATGACAAAAGCGATCACTTACATCGGTCAGGTGAGTCCTAGGTCGACCTCACTAGCAAGCAGATATGGAAGCTCATGTGGTTTTGGCATGTCAGTGCAGCATCAATAAAATATTTTACTTGAGAAACACATGGGAATTTACCCAGCACACAAAACCTTGAAAAACAGGACACGTTTCTAAACAACGTTCGAGCAGATTAGGCGTTTCTACAGGCAAACGTTCCGCTGTCGTTTTTGAAGACAGTTTTATGCACGGAATTTAGCGTGCCGCCAATGCACCGACCTGGCCTCGTTATGACTGTTACCTCGTCTCTGGCCTGGTCGGCCCTGCTAGCCAGCCGACCCTCCGAGCCGGAGCTATGCGAGAGCTTGAAGTGACTCCAGCTCTGTCCGGCAGGGACAGGGGAGGTAAATGCAGGCCAACTCTCTAACCGACTAAACTACCGAGGCGGCAATGTTAGCCGGACGTACCGTCCGGCATTCCACCACATGTTTATTCCAGTATTGTTCCTGTGTGTCTCATTAATAGAGAGACACCAGAATGGCCATGCTTCTGTGTGCATGTGCAATACATGCACATGCGTGATGACGTAATCTAACACAACACACCAAAATTACCACGAGTAGACAAATACACTTTGATGAATTAGATAGCACCCAATTACATCGTAATGACTCGAATTTGTAGAGTCACTGAGTTTATTAACTCTGCCATTTGGTGCTAATTGACTCACTGGCGTCATCATATCAAGAGTCATTTCACTCTCACCAAGCGACACCCCACAGCCGACCGCATTCATTGCGTCACACTGAAAATTGGAGTCTAAAATTACTCTAAAACTCCGGTAAAAATTTCCCACCTGCTTTTAACATTCGTGGCTTGGTTAATCATCGGATTTTTGCATCCCATGGTGTTCATATAAGTGCCACTGCACGAAGAAAATATTTAAAGCTACAGGAGTCATTCAACTCTAATATTACAACTTCTCCTCCTTTGTGTGGTGTCAGTCCCAGTTTTTAGAGTCAATTGATTCCAATTATCGTCATCCAGTGGGAACGTCAATTGGCGTTGTCGAAAGTTATCGTTGTTATCGTAATAAGTCGTGCATTCTTTGCTGTGGTAAATTCCGCTCCTCCTATTGGTCTCATTCAAAACCTGGCAGTCGCGATTGGCCCAGAGCGTCCCAGAGCCAGTACTGGAAACGATCAGTGTTGCGCAAAGTGAAGTGGCGGTTGGTGTTTGGGTGCAGGTGGTTGTGGCTGTTACGGCAACTGGACATTATTCCGAATGCAGGCCAAGAGCGGAGTGGCGACCGGGATGTCATCTGGAAGGGATTTGATGTGAAACATCACTCCCTGCCTCCAGCACTTTGCTTAGTTGAATTGCCTGGTCTGGAAAGCCCAGCTACCTTCCTAGGTACATACCTACCTAGTTAATCGTATATGTCAAATCTCAAGCATGTAAAGAAAGCACCCAAGCTCAAGACGGTGTTCTATGGGCGAGGTGCTTGTGCCCCTGTTTTACGTTCTGACGTGGCCAGCCATGCAGGGCAGCCCCTGCTACCAGCGTTGACTGGCTGTCAGCCTGCTGCATACTCCGTGTGATCGTGCCGGCGCAACAGTGCAGCACAACACTGGTCAGTCCGTCCCTTCAATAGCATGTCTGTTATGACTAGCTAGATTTGGTTTTTGGTGAGCTGATCCCCGGTGTCAGAATTAAGGGCGTCGCCACCGGGGGGGCAGGGGGCAATCGCCCCCCCACCTCCGTGAAACTGGGGGGCGCCGCCCCCCTGAAGTTTGAGGAGGCCCCCATCCGCAAATGCACAGCAAAAAAGGTGAGCAAGGAGACCGACGGGACAGAAGATCATACTGTCAATGAGGCCTCAAGACTGACGAGGCCCCCAGGAAATATAATCAGGTCTCTATAAGAGACGTAGAACAGAGATTGGAAGGAAGCCCCTATGACGAAAAGGAGGCACCCATGACGAAAAGGAGGCCCCAAGACGTAGAACAGAGATTAGGAGGAGGCCTCCTAGGAAGAAAAGGAGGCCCCCAGGACGAAAAGGAGGCCCCCAGGACGAAAAGGAGGCCCCAGGACGAAAAGGAGGCCCAGGACGAAAAGGAGGCCCCAATACGTAGAACAGAGGTTGGGAGGAGGCCCCCAGGACGAAAAGGAGGCCCCCAGGACGAAAAGGAGGCCCCCAGGACGAAAGGAATGCACCCAAGGACAAAAAGGAGGCCCCCAAGACGTAGAACAGAGATTGAGATGAGGTCCCCAGGACGAAAAGGAGGCCCCCAGGACGAAAAGGAGGCCCCTAAGACGTAGAACAGAGGTTGGGAGGAGGCCCCCAGGACAAAAAGGAGGCCCCTAAGACGTAGAACAGAGATTAGAAGGTGGCCCCCAGGACGAAAAGGAGACCCCAAGACGTAGAACAGAGATTAGGGGAGGCCCCCAGGACGAAAAGGAGGCCCCTAAGACGTAGAACAGAGGTTGGGAGGAGGCCCCCAGGACGAAAAGGTAGAGAAGCACCCAGGACGAAAGGAATGCACCCAAGGACAAAAAGGAGGCCCCCAAGAAGTAGAACAGAGATTGGGAGGTGGGCCCAGGACGAAAAGGAGGCCCCCAGGACGAAAAGGATGCCCCAGGACGAAAAGAAGGACCCAATACGAGAACAGAGTAGGGAGGAGGCCCCCAGGACGAAAAGGAGGCCCCTAAGACGTAGAACAGAGATTAGAAGGTGGCCCCCATGACGAAAAGGAGGCCCCAAGACGTAGAACAGAGATTAGGAGGAGGCCCCAGGAAGAAAAGGAGGCCCCCAGGACGAAAAGGAGGCCCCAATACGTAGAACAGAGGTTGGGAGGAGGCCCCCGGGACGACAATGAGGCCCCCAGGTCGAAAGGAATGCACCCAAGGACAAAAAGGAGGCCCCCAAGACGTAGAACAGAGATTGGGATGAGGTCCCCAGGACGAAAAGGAGGCCCCAATACGTAGAACAGAGGTTGGGAGGAGGCCCCCAGGACGAAAATGAGGCCCCCAGGACGAAAGGAATGCACCCAAGGACAAAAAGGAGGCCCCCAAGAAGTAGAACAGAGATTGGGAGGTGGACCCTAGGACGAAAAGGAGGCCCCCAGGACGAAAAGGATGCCCCAGGACGAAAAGAAGGCCCCAATACGTAGAACAGAGGTAGGGAGGAGGCCCCCAGGACGAAAAGGAGGCCCCTAAGACGTAGAACAGCGATTAGAAGGTGGCCCCCATGACGAAAAGGAGGCCCCAAGACGTAGAACAGAGATTAGAGAGGAGGCCCCAGGAAGAAAAGGAGGCCCCCAGGACGAAAAGGAGGCCCCAATACGTAGAACAGAGGTTGGGAGGAGGCCCCCGGGACGACAATGAGGCCCCCAGGTCGAAAGGAATGCACCCAAGGACAAAAAAGGAGGCCCCCAAGACGTAGAACAGAGATTGGGATGAGGTCCCCCAGGACGAAAAAAAGGAAGGCACCCCTAATTGGACGTAGAACAGAGATTGGGAGGTGGGCCCCAGGACGAAAGGAGGCCCCAAAAAGGCTCAAACGGGAAGGTCCCCGGGAAATAACAAGGCCACTAAGACAGGAAAGGTTGCCAGTAATTTGGCAGAGGAGGCGCCTGGGAGAGAAGAGGAGTCCACCAGGAGATAAGAGACCACCCCTAAGATGGGTAAAGATCGAATCCACACGCAGAGCAGGAGGCCCCAAGACGTGAGAGGAGGCCCCTAATTTGAAAAAGAAGGCCTCTAGAATAGAAATGAGGCATCTGCCGGACTCGAGAGGAGTCCCTCAAGAAGGAGCAGGTCTTCAGGACCAAATGAGACCCCGAAAACCGGAAAGAGTTCCCAGGAAATGAGAGGAGGCCTTTAAGATGGGAGTGGTAGCAGGTATGGAAGAGGTGAGGTTTCCAAAATTGAAGATCCCTCAAAACGGGTAAGGCTTTGCCATGATAAAGGAGGAGGCCCACGAGGCGTGGCAGGAGGCCCCTAATTTGGCAGAGAATGCCCCTCAAAGATGAGAGGAAGCCCCATGCCTTGTTAAAGGGTCCCCAGAATACAAGAGGAAGCCCTCCAAGACGGGAGAGGAGGACCATTGAATATGGAGGAGGGTAGGACACACAAGAAGACGTCGAAAACCAGTAAAAAGGCTCTAGGAAATGAGACGAGACCCTTAAGACGCGACAGGAGGCCTATAATTTGCAAGAAGAAACCATTAAGAAATAGTAGGAGTCGTGTCTGGGTACTTTAAAATCACGATATGGGCCCCAAAAGATCCGGCGGGGCCCCCGCAAATTATGCTGAGCCTGGGGTACCAAAAATTCACGCCCGGACCATGACAATCATGCCAGGGGCACGACAGGTCGTACCGTGCCCCAACAGTCTGATTGGGACCAAAACAAATGAAGCCGGAGCAACGAAAAACAATCCGGACATGGATAATCACTTTGGGGGCCCAATAATGACGCCAAAAGCCCCCAAAGCGCATTGGACCCCCAAAAAGTGTCGAGGCCGCTATAGCTCGCGCTAGGGATCCAAGAAAATGACGTCGGAGCCCAAAAGATCACATTGGACTCAAAAAAGTCGCGTCGCAGCCCTTGAAAATCACACTGGAGGCCCAGAAAGTCGCACCGGGCCCCAAAAGTTGCAGCTGTCCCAAAAATCAATCCTTAATCGGAATGTCACTCTGGGACAAAAAAAAAACTCCTTCAGTGGCCGCAGTGCTATATCAAAGGGGCAAATGCCCCCTCTATCCTGAGAGGGATAAGCTCCCAAGAATCGTGCCGGGGCCTCAAAAATCGCGCTGGGACCACCAAAATTCGCGTCGGTCCACCAGAATTCGCGTGTGGGTCTCCAAATAAATACGGCGAGCCCCGGAAAACTCGCTCCGAGGCCCGAAAAATTGCAACAGGAACCGCCAAAATCGCGTTGGGGCCACAGCTAAATACAACGCGTCCCACAAACTCGAACCAGGCACCTCAAATATCGCGCTCGGGACCCACAATTCCCATCGGTAGTCCCGTCGAGGCTCTAAAAAATTGGCGTCTAAGGCCACACGTAAGCACAGTGTAACCACAAACACCGGATCGGTATCCGAAAAAATCAAGCTGGAGCCCTCCAAAATAAGGAGGGATTCCAACAACTAAATGCCCAGGTTAAAAAAATGGCTCTGGAGCACCGAACATATTATCAGATGCCTTCACAAATTGCGTACGGCACCGAAAAACAAACCGGATCTCGAACAATCGAGGTGGGATACAAAAACATGGCGCTAAGGGCTCGAGAAATCAGGCCGGGATTCGGACTTTTAAAAAATCAGAAAGGCTTCACAAAAATCGTATCGAGCCCAGAAAACTGGGGTTGGGTCTCCGGAACCACGCGCCTGGGCGCGATAAGCCTCTCTGGGACCTAGAAACATCGTACCGAAGCCACAAAATTGTACTGGGGCCCCACAACTGTGCGTCAGAAGCCCAAAATAGACACATCGGGACCCTAAGAGCACAACGGGGGCCGAAAATACAACTGGCCCTCCAAAGCGCACAGAGTCTCACAAAAAGCGACAGGGCCTTAACACATGCGTTGCAGCCATAAATATACATACCGGGAGGTCTAAAAAATACACCGGAAGCTCTCAAGGCACACAGGGGTCATGATAACGCACAAGGGCCTGAAAAAGTGGTTGAGGCCGCAAAAGGCAACATGGTTCCAAAACAAACAAAAATACCGGGCGCTAAATAAACACATCGGGGTCTTCGAAAACGCCCTGACAAAAAAAAAAACCTCGGTGCACAAGAATGCAACAAACCCTAAAACGAGCAGGGGGTTCGAAAATGGTTTAGGCCCCTAACAAAAATGGATTGGAGCCATAATACACAATCATAGAGCAAAAAAGACGCAATGAGGTCCAAAAAGAATGCTGAGGCAGGGCCTCGGTTCGGTAGCCAATCTGGGAGGATAGCAGCAAAGATATGAAGTGCATCAAACCTCAGCGGAAACCGCATTTCATAACTACCAGAAAATGTGGGAAGTAGGAAGCTAACAATCGAATTTAATCAATCGACTTTTCGCAGCGAACGCCCATACGAAGCATTCCATCACGTCAAATATGGCGCAAGTGTATCATGTGGCAGCAATTAGCAAAACGCAGAAGGCCTCGCAGAGGCCGTAGCATCGCACGAAGTGTGATGCTAATACACCGAAGTGTCCCCATCGCACGAAAGTCATGAAAAAGATGGGTGTGCACGTGCACTGACGTTGCCGTCGTGGCGACCGGGTGCTATAAACTGGAATGCCTGAAATTGTGAAATTTTGTAGTTTAAAATGGTGGGTAATACATTTTAAATTGAAGTTGTGGGCCTAATACATCTTCGAAACACTGCTCGTTTTAGGGCTTTGTTGCTTTTTTGTGCACCGAGTATGTTTTACGTGGCAGGGCGTTTTCGAAGATCCTGATGTGTTTATTTAGCTCCCGGTCGTTTTGTACGTTTTGGAACCATGTTGTCTTTTGTGGCCCAGCCTCTTTTTCAGGCCCTTGTGCGTTCTCATGGCCCTGTGCGCCTTGCGAGCTTGCAGTGTATTTTTTTTAGAGCTCCCGGCATGTTTATTTAGGGCTGCAACGCATGTTTTGAGGCCCTATCGCTTTTTGGGAGACTCGGTGCGCTTTGGAAGGTTAGTTGTATTTTCGGGCACCGGACTCTTAGGGTCCGGCTGTGTATATTTGGGGCTTCTGATGCACATTTGTGGGGCCCCAGTACGATTTTGGGGCTTCGGTGTGATTTTTCTGGGTCCCAGCGCGACTTATCGCGCCCAGGCGCGTCGTTCCGGAGACCCAACGCCAGCTTTCTGTGCTCAACGCGATTTTTTGTGGATCTTTTCTGGGTTTTTATGTCCGAATCCCGGCCTGATTTTTCGAGCCTCTGGCGCCATGTTTTTGCATCCCACCTCGATTTTTCGAGATCCGGCATGCTTTTCGGTGCCATACGCAATTTTTGAAGGCATCTGGAAAAAATGTTCGGTGCTCCAGAGCCATTTTCCTGATCCGGACATTTATTTGTTGGAATCTCTCCTTTTTTGGAGGGCTCCAGCTTGAATTTTTGGGATACCGATCCGGTTTTGTGGTATAGGTGTAATTTCAGCAGTGTGAGGTAACTTATCAAGGTACCAAAAGAAAACCTTAGAACTGGGTGGTGGAGTTAGGGTTGAAATCCGACCAATCAGAAACCATAGTGGTAGATTAGGCCCCTCCACAGGACAATTTAGTTGATAACGAATTATATTATTTCGAAATGTCCCTTTTGACAAAATAGCGGTCGAAATCCAAGGCCTTTTTAATGGGCGTAGGTGCCTCCCCCTCCCCTGCAAATCCGTTTGCCCCCTCCTGCTTGACGCAAATACAGGTACTCTACTGGTCCCGCAATAATTTTCCGAAACATACGCCCATGGGGCAAAACCAACATGGAGGGGACAAATTACCTCTCACAAGCATGCAATACAGCATCCATGCCCCATATAAAATGGGATGAATGATGTTTTTAAATGCATTTTCTTCCAACAAACTTCTTTTCTGTTATTACAGCCTGCATGATTAGAGCTTCCCAGCTTCCATACCTTCTCAGTCATTTACAAAACGGTACAGCACAGCGAAAACGATGGGCGTAACGGCGTGGAATTTGAAGGTTTGGATTATGTATGCACTGACATTGTTGCATTGTTGCATTGTCATGTATGCATTGCTGTTCAATGCTTGTTCTTGCCGTTAATTTATTCGCTGAGGATATATTTTAGCTCGTGTGACAGTTGCCTTGCAGCCAGCACCAAATGTTATAAAAATAAACAAATTCCTAAGATGGCGCTCAGAAAACCAATGCAATCCACTTCTCGTTGTCACCTTTGCGAAATTGTCGTCCTATGACTGAGAAATGATCGTTCAAGCTTTGCTTATGACATCAAGCTGGTGGGAATAAATAACAGTAGTGATGAATCTAGCTATATTCAGTTAGACTTGGAGGACTTAAAAGTGGGTTGATCAATGGCAGATATCTGTAAGATATGCTTAGCACCAGCCCCGCCAGCTCGCTGCAATCTAGAGGCCAGCGGGAAGATTCGAGAAAGCATTGAGACGTTGGTTTGTTTTGGCACTTATGTATTTATCCAAATATTACTTATTTATACCCTGGTATGACCCAGTTTTCAGCGAAAATTATTAATGCTATTGCGTTTTGAGTAAATGATGCACCATGCCAAGAACAAACAAATCACCAATATCAAATCATGTTCCCCATTCTCGAACCATAGTAAGAACCTGAAAACAATATGAGACCCTAACACAATGGAGGCCCCCTTTCGGGGAACAGGAGGCCCCCTTCCGACCTTGCCCCTCCTGGAAGAATTTCGTGGCGACGCCACTGGTCAGAATGAACTAGATATTGCGGTGAATGATAATAGGTAGGTGGCAGTGGGTGAGGGTAGGAGTGGAGGAGGGCGCCGCTCTGTTGACTGTGTTTTGTATTTTGAGGGCGCCGCTCTGTTGACCACAGCGTCAGTAGCGGGCAGCAGTCAACACGGTGAGCAGTTGCTCTGTTGACCATATGGTCAGTAACGGGCAGTAGCCAACACGGTGGGTAGTCTCTCTGTTGACTATATGGTCAGTAATGGGTAGCAGTCAACACGGTGGGCAGTTGCTCTGTTGACCATATGGTCAGTAACTGGCAGCAGTCAACACGGTGAGCAGTTGCTCTGTTGACCGTATGGTCAGTAACTGGCAGCAGTCAACACGGTGAGCAGTTGCTCTGTTGACCATATGGTCAGTAACGGGCAGCAGTCAACACGGTGAGCAGTTGCTCTGTTGACCATGTGGTCAGTAACGGCAGCAGTCAACACGGTGAGCAGTTGCCTGTTGACCAATGTCAGTAACGGCAGCAGTCAACACGGTGAGCAGTTGCTCGTGACCATATGGTCAGTAACTGGCAGCAGTCAACACGGTGAGCAGTTGCTCTGTTGACCATATGGTCAGTAACTGGCAGCAGTCAACACGGTGAGCAGTTGCTCTGTTGACCATATGGTCAGTAACTGGCAGCAGTCAACACGGTGAGCAGTTGCTCTGTTGACCATATGGTCAGTAACGGGCAGTAGCCAACACGGTGGGTAGTCGCTCTGTTGACCATATGGTCAGTAACGTGTAGCAGTCAACACGGTGGGTAGTCTCTCTGTTGACTATATGGTCAGTAACGGGCAGCAGTCAACACGGTGAGCAGTTGCTCTGTTGACCATATGGTCAGTAACGGGCAGTAGCCAACACGGTGGGTGGTCTCTCTGTTGACCATATGGTCAGTAACGGGCTGCAGTCAACACAGCAGTAGCCGCTATGACGAGCACGGGTTGCTAGATGCCGGTCGCACAGCTTTAGCATCGTTTCTCAATAAACATCTTACCCATAAGCATACACCGAATACTTTGTCAACCTGTTCATTTAAACGACCATACAGTGATGAGATGAAACAAAATCATTTTGAGCAATTGACCTCGTTCTGCATAATGCAATTTACATGGAGCGCGAAAAACGTTAGGTCGCGTATGAGCAGGCCAATGACAGGCACATCAGTCGTAATTCTGCATTTAACTTCACGTCCATTGGTTGGTACCGTGTGACGTCACCATGCATTGCCTTGGTTGCCTGGTCCATCACATCTGTAATGCCGGTGTTTGGACTACCATCCTACTGGGACCCGTTGAGATGGGCCGCATTGGTTGAAAGATTAATGTTTGGTTTATTTTGTGTAGGTTTATGTGCTGCCTTTTTCCAGCTATGGGGCAAAGGCGTTCTATTGTCATCAATCCATGTCGATTGACCTGAATTCAGCTGGTTCTGGGCATATCATGCTGATGCATGGAGGAGAAACACTGTTGGAGCCTTGGTACTGCTCCAACATTGCGAGGGAGGCGCCGATGTACCGAGTTATGCTCTCTTGGACCTCGCGGTGTGGGATAATGTTATACTGCTCACAGTACGGAGAGGGGTGTCAAGTTGACTCGTCCTCAATCTTTGCTCGGAGCAAGATATAAAGATGCGGCAATCGGCATAGACTAGCTACGTCATTGAACATTCAGTTGCTTGAAACATTTTCCTCTATCTTTTCTTGGTTGGCCTTTCATGCCCGGCCAAACAGATCAGTTTGGGGGTACAGCCAGTCATCCGTCTTCGCCGTAGTTTTTGGACCATGATCGTGAAACAAATGGCAGCTTGTGCTTCAATATTGATGATATGTAAACTAAAGACTTAGCTCAACATGTATTACAAGTACAAAGGCGAAAAAAAATCGATCCCTGAAGGTCGAATGTAGAGATATTTGATGAAATGTTGACAATTACAATTTTCGAAATTGATGGCTCTCAGGAAAAGGGAATGGTTATCACCAAAGAAAGATTGGATGCTTTCTCACCCTCTTGGATAATTTTCGAAAAGAAGTCCAAAAAGCTTCATTGCGTTGAAAATTTTGTCCCAAAAGTCGAAAGAAATCAATATTTGAAAGTTAAAATTATCGACCCAATCCAATCAGATGTGCAATTGCCATGCACAATTAACCTCATTCAGCCAATTTTGGGGGGCTTCGTAATAGCCATTATGTAGTCAGTATTTCAGCTTCCAGAGAGCACGGAATACATGTACCTTCGGGATGTTTCAGGTCACATCTCAGTGACCTGACCTGATATTGTGTTGAAGGCTGGCACAGGTTTAGAGAACATAATGCGGCACTATATATATTCCGGATTTTCAAACAATGTTGATGAACAACATTTTTTATCGTAAAGAAATAATGTTGCTTGTCACACATGAGTTGGGAATATCACCTGCTATCGCATTTTTGTTTGTGCACTCTTCTTTGATCTATGCATATGCATGTCACTTTTGGCCATCATCCATGGTTTGCTGATGAAGAATGCGTCAATTTACATCTAACAACCGCATTGGGACGAAGTCAGGAACTGTTTCTGACCCACCTTAGCCTCATTATCTAAAGCCTAGCACGATACAATGTGTGCTCATTAATTCCCGGTGGGTATGCCAAATTCCAAAGCGACAGCGCCAATGGTTTCGGGGTTACCTCAGGCAATATCAGGGGGTAAGCAAAGTGACCTCCACCCCCACCCCGCACTGCGAGGTCTAGCACAACATAACGTCGGGATTCCACCTGGCAGGGAGCATTGTCTGGCTGGCCCGGCCTTTAATTGCAACATCAATTGCTTGCATGTCCCGCTGGTAGTCGGCCCGCGATAAATAAAGCGACCACTGCGCACGAGCCACCGCAACGGCTTGCTCATGAATTTTTTACGGATAAATCAATCGTTGGCGTTCCCTTGAAATGCTTATACGGTCGCATCGCGGTCTTGTCGTTGGCAAATTAATCGCTGTTGAAGTATGCAGGCATCCAATCTAGTGAATGATGCCCGAGTTGACTTTGGAAAATTCTGTGTCTGCGCACAGCCAATGACATCAGCTCGTCTGGTGGCGGCGAACGAGCGGCGGCGCGGTGCGGAGCTCCTCAGACGCCGGTGTCGGTGACGATGCCGACGCGGAGGATGGAGGTGGTGGATCGTCTGCGACTGCTCGTCCTACTCGGAATCGGGTTGCTGCCAAGGGCGGCATGTCAAGTGGACAACGAATTCGGTTTTTTGAACAAAGAGAAGATAAAATTCGGTGAGTTGTCTGTGTACGTGGACCCCGCCAGTCCATATGGTTGCTTTTTATTCTCCCCGCAGATGGTATTCTGGGACTGCCACAAAGCAGCGTAATATATCGCCTTGATACATGATCGCCTTGATACCTTCTTGAAACTAATTGGCATAACTTGACTGAAGAAATATAAGCGTCATTACATTACAATATTGCATGGCTTAGTTCAATACTACCATCAATTATTTTGCCGATGTTGCTATTTATTGCGTTGTTAAATTTATATTATTATTCATATCCTCCACATACTTCGTATGCAAATTTCTACAGTGACGAAATTATTTGAAGAACACATTTCCACACAAATGTCGTGGTACGGAACGATTCGCAGTCAAGTCCGGTCACGCTCACTGCCGGGCCAGGTTGGCAGACATTCCTAAAACGATTTGATCCATTGTCATATTAATATTTATGTGAATCCAACTATTTATATTTGTCGACTTGTTCATTAAAATAGTCTGACTTCAAATAAGCAAACCATTATATGTAATTATTTCCGCTAAAAATCCTCATGCTCCATTTGATCTCAAAAATATAATTAATGCATGCATAATTAAGGAGTGATCACAATGACCAATTGGCATGTAGTTTTTATACAAAAGTAATTTGAGGTACACTCACCTGAACTAAAATGGTAACTGGTTACGTCCAAATCCCATGCGGGTTTGCGAAAGTCATTAAAGTTAATTGTGAATTAATCAAGGTCGTTCGCGTTTTCACCATGGCTCCATAATGCTTTGCTACCTCAACGTGTATCGTAATGATCAACTTGGACGCTAGATGAATGATGACCGTATAATTACCCTTCGTCGTGTTCTAGACTATGATCTGATCACTAAATGTGGTAGGGAGCTAGCGAAGGTCTCTTTTTATCCAAACGTTTATCTAGCGAATTAGACAGTTTTAGAATGGTATGCTTGAACATTCCATTGTAAATTACTTTATATTTGACCTCGATAACCACATTGACCTTATTTGAAGGCGGCATGCACTTTGACCTTGAAGGAGACTACATACATGACGAAAATATTGTGGATTCAAATTGTATATATAATTCGGAGCTTAAACTACAAACGTTAAAAATGAACACCATTACTGACAACGTCCAAGCTGACGTTAATCTTCATTTCATCCTACCATGTGATTTGACCTAATCCGAAAGTCAACGGTGTGCAATATACACATGGATGTCCAAAAGGCACTTGCTGCATGATAGTGCTGGCTATATACTCGTGATATATACGTATACACACACACACACACACACATATATATATATATATATATATATATATATATATATATATATATATATATATATATATATATATATATATATATATATATATATACTGAGCTTGACCTTGGCTTCACGGTAAAGCCGGAGATCTCTCACCAAGCCAGGGGTCCAAGTCCTGACGTTCAGGACATGTTTTCAGATTAAGTAAGGAAAATGACAACTTATCATTTGCAGGGTACCAGGCCAGGGGATCGGGACTCCCCAACCCATCCGGGATTTCCAGCCATGCTTGAAGGGTATACTTAAATAGATTCTTCATCATCTGAACAAATTGTACTTCTCACCGAAGCGTGTTCCAGGAGCTTTGGTGTTGGACGAGTCGGTAATGCCTGACGTGGACCTGCTGGGTGTCCTGGATGACATCATGACCCAGCGGCAGACAGAGCTGCAGTTCACAGAGGTGGAGCTGGTGCTCCTCGACGCCGGAGCACTGGATGAGCCTCACCTGATGTCAGGTGTGTCCGCACCTGCCGCCGGCAGCCGGCCTCCACCCATACGCTGGTGCAGCGGCCCTACAGCCGCCGGCAGCCGGTCTCCACCCGCACGCTGGTGCAGCGGCGCTAAGTGCGGCGTGCGCGAGCACGCGACAATGGAACGGTTGGCTTCTGCGCTTCGTGTCCATGCGGTAATAAAATCGCGTTAGATTCTACCGTTCGCGTTCATGCATTAATAGAGCGGCGTTAGGTTCTCCTGTTTGCGTCCATGCGGTAATAGATCGGCATTCGGTTCTACCGGTAGCGTTCATACGGTAATTGAACGGCATTCGGTTCTACCGTTCACGTCCATGCGGTAATAGAACGACGTTAGGTTCTACCGTTCGCGTCCATGCGGTAATAGAACGGCTTTGGACTTCTTCCGCAGACGGTCACTCGACAAAGGAACGGCGGCGGGCTAGGCTGCTCGTGGTCATGCGACAGTGGAAGAACATGAAGTTGTTGCATAGTGTATGCAATTGCTGCGGTTATTCGGAGTCACTGGTCAAACTAACGATTATGCCGGAAAAGCCGAAATCAGCCGGGTGTGAGTGGCTACTGAGCCTGTGACTGTTCGACAGGCAGCCCTTAATACTTCCATGGAATCAAATTGGCGCCAATCGCATTGGTACAATGCTCCCCGCATGCGGTACATGTCTTTAGCAAAATGGGGACGCTTGGCACTTTCCACGTCCATCACTTATTGAGCAAATGTGTTCTGGCTTTGTGTGAATTTACTTGTGTTGAATTAAAATCTCCTGTTAGCCCTGGCTATTTTGTGACTATGGGACCAGATAGATGGGGCACATAGTGAAGAGAGGAAGATAATTAATTTGTGCCTGTGCCTGATAGTTAATTTTCCTCACATTAAGTGGTCGTGGGGCAGGACAACATGGATGGATGCAGTATGTGCTTCGCAGGAGTACTCTTCCAGGATGTCGCTGTTCAGCACTACATTAGTGCACTAAGCTTCCTCATATCAACATGTTGATAAATACGTTAATCTTCCATGCTTTATAGCATATTTAGCCTTATGGAGATATGTACTAAGCCTAGTTTTTGTTCATTTTAATGGCGAGTCATTATTTAATTAATTTGGTTGGTTGCCAGTGCATTTACTTCATCCAAGAAAGTCACTTCACTACTAAGTTCGTAAATTATTTTCTGCCTTTTTGCTCAATGATTTACTGAAATTCTTCCGGCATGATTTACCAATGTCCGGATCCAATGCTTGTCAGGTCCATCATGGCAATAAGCACTGATTGAGAAGAAAAGTGATGCCTTGTTTGTCAGTTTATAGCCACCTGTAATTTCTATGTAGAGTAGTATTTCTTGCCCTCGTTCCTTCCTTCCCTCCATAGCCACAATTATTTGATTTAGCACCTATCAAACGAATAATGAAGAGCTTACGCTACCGACACTAGATGTCAGCCTGATCGACCATCTGCGCTGGTAGGTTAGCCCGCAATGACTCTGAGACTGATTCCGGGATCTAATCTCATTCGGAAATTTCAGCCAAATTTCAGCTTATCATGGCGCCGATAAAGGAGCAGCGGTTCAGATAGGGTACTGCTACTGCCAGCAGGTCCGCTGACTGTGGCCGTGGCGCCACCCAAAGAAGTGTGAGTGGATAGAAACAGAGATATGAGAGTCAGTGAGGCGCATGTGCTCAATAACACCCGCGGAGGACGTGCAGCTCCCGTACACCGCTACGCAGGTGGACTCCATCTCGAATAGAAAAGGGATAGCAGAGTAGGAAGCGGCGCCCGCTCACCCACCTGTTCGTACATGCGGCGTTATGTAGTACATTCATTCATGTAGACGTTCATGTCCCATGGGTGTGGATAATGAAACGGATTCCCTAAAAGAGCTTCGGTCCTCCAACAAACATGTAGAACGCAGATTTGCAAGCACTTCCATCAGCTGGAAGAGACATGATGTGAGTGAACATTGAGATGACCTTGTTATGCCCCAAGCGACATATTTTGCAAGTTGAGCATACTGCCATGAGTCAGCACGACATCAAAAAAAAAAACATTTTGCACTATGGGAAACTAGTAGAGAAACTTCCAGTGTAATATCAGTTTCAAACAACACAGCACGCTATCGAGTAGGTGTTTCAGTATGTCGCTATTTTCGTTACTATGAAAGGCCGCGTTTCCACAGACACCAGTGCCCTGTTCGCTGCAGCAAATTCTTACCAGTTCAGTTAGCGTCACCAGCCTACGTTGTTTTTTTTTGCCTGATATCCTGTCTTCATATCCTGTCGTGGTGTCACAGATAGCAGTGCCTGTTCGATGCAGCAAACTGTCATCATTTCCATTGATGTCACCAGGCTACGCTGGTGTTTTGCCTGATATCCTGTCTTCATATCCTGTCGTGGTGCCACAGATATCAGTGCCCTGTTGGCTACAGCGAACTGCTACCAAGTTCCAGAAATCAGAAGAACTGTGGAGACATGGAATATATCTACTTTGCTGTTTACAGGTAATCTTGGGGACATAATCCGTAGCATTGACAACCAGAGGAGTGACATAGATTACGTCCTCCTTTTTAGGAGATTACGCTTCTATTGTACATACCAATGCTTACCGCAATAATTTAAGAAATCAGTTGCGCATGATGTTGCCACAAGGTCATGCCCACAATTGATTTGCCTCTGTGTTTCCATGCGCTTACTGAGCCATGATGTAGTGCATTCCCAGCTAAGCTGCATCTCCATGTAGTGGGTAGCATGCCACTCCGACTTCCCTCTTATTTTGTCGTTGATTCCCCGGACAAAACACCGATCATGTACAGCTGAGCCTACGACTGTCCTGGAGGTGTCGCCATCAGTAGATGATGTCTGAGCCCCGGCAGTGCGGCAGTTGTTCACGAGCTCCCGCTCCAGTCGAGCACGGTGGATTCCCCCAGTACCATGCGCCGCAGATACCGGCTGTGGCTCCCAGGGCCCGGCTGTGTTCTGGTGCTGGATCACGGCATACAGCAGCTGCTCGTGGTCCTGTACTGTAGTCCTCATGGTCCGGCTGTGTTCTGGTACTGGATCACATCATACAGAGTTGCTCGTGGTCCTGTACCTTTGTCCTCAGGGTCCGGCTGTGCTCCGGTACGAGACGGTCTGGTACACCAGCTGCCTATTTTCGACCCCGCCCGAGATCTGCCCCAGTTGTTCAGGGAGCTAAAGAGCAGCGATACTTTGACCTGGTCGGACATCACCATCATCACCAGCAGCGACGTAGGTGTGTGGAACAATGACCTCTTATACAGACAGCTGAAAACGACACGTACAGTTTGAAAATGTTGTGATTGCGTCAAGTCACGTCAAAAACCTCGACAATTGCACATCAGCTAAAAACAAACCACTAAAATGCACCTGGTAGGATTGCATTCAATATCGCCATAAGCCATGACGTGAGGTCTGTTGGGTACTGTAGATATAGAAGAGGTGTTCACCACGCTCGTTTTGAAGACTGAACAATATTAAAAATACACAACTTAAGTGAGTGCACAACATTTGTACGGCGAAGGCATGTGTATATTGCCTACCACATAGTGTCGTCATTCTGCCACATAGTGCCACATAGCACATAGTACCACATGTATGCCGCCAACCACATAGTGTCGACATTGTGCCACATAGTGCCACATAGCACATAGTGCCACATGTATGCCGCCTACCACATAGTGTCGTCATTGTGCCACATAGTGCCACATAGCACATAGTGCCACATGTATGCCGCCTACCACATAGTGTCGTCATTGTGCCACATAGTGCCACATGTATGCCGCCTACCATATAGTGTCGTCATTGTGCCACATAGTGCCACATAGCACATAGTGCCACATGTATGCCGCCTACCATATAGTGTCGTCATTGTGCCACATAGTGCCACATAGCACATAATACCACATGCATGCAGCCTACCACATAGTGTCGTCATTGTGCCACATAGTGCCACATAGCACATAGTACCACATGTATGCCGCCTACCATATAGTGTCGTCATTGTGCCACATAGTGCCACATAGCACATAGTACCACATGTATGCCGCCTACCATATAGTGTCGTCATTGTGCCACATAGCACATAGTGTCACATAGCACATAGTGCCACATGCATGCCGCCTACCACATAGTGTCGTCATTGTGCCACATAGTGCCACATGCATGCCGCCTACCACATAGTGTCGTCATTGTGCCACATAGTGCCACATAGCACATAGTGCAACATGTATGCCGCCTACCATATAGTGTCGTCATTGTGCCACATAGTGCCACATAGCACATAGTACCAAATGCATGACGCCTACCACATAGTGTCGTCATTGTGTCACATAGTGCCAAATAGCACATAGTGCCACATGCATGCCGCCTACCACATAGTGTCGTCATTGTGCCACATAGCACATAGTGCCACATGTATGCCGCCTACCATATAGTGTCGTCATTGTGCCACATAGTGCCACATAGCACATAGTACCAAATGCATGCCGCCTACCACATAGTGTCGTCATTGTGTCACATAGTGCCAAATAGCACATAGCACCACATGTATGCCGCCTACCATATAGTGTCGTCATTGTGTCACATAGTGCCAAATAACACATAGTACCACATGTATGCCGCCTACCACATAGTGTCGTCATTGTGCCACATAGTGCCACATAGCACATAGTGCCACATGTATGCCGCCTACCACATGTGCCACATGGCGGATTTTCACCGAGGTGCAATGTGCCCTTGGTACAGACCAATGGCTGCTGAGGGACATGATACACGTGCTACGGTCCGGAGACGGAGTGGACTCGGCACTGACCGTCTACTCCATACCGAGCGCCGAGACCACACCGTGAGTCCATACCAAGCGCCGAGACCATACTGTGAGTCCATACCAAGCGCAGAGACCACACCGTGAGTTTATACCAAGCGCCGAGACCACACCGTGAGTCCATGTCAAGCGCCGGGACTACACCATGAGTCCATACCAAGCGCCGGGACCACATCTTAATTAGGTCGGCGGTACCGACCCCGGCTAGAGACGATGGACACCATAGTCACACCGGTATGGAATGAGCTACTCGATTACTGAACCGGATTTCTGGAGCTGGTGCATGTGAAAGGCACGGGCAGAACCTTGAAAATAACCAATGGTGCTGAAGAGGGATTGGAAACTAAAGCTCACACTCACCGAGTAATTTTGGTGCAATACATGCATTCACGCCATATTTGTTATGGGCGGGAGTTGGCACTACGCCGCCGTGCATACCACTGAGCCGACCTGTTCGATGTGCAAATGTGCGCAGGCCTCTTGGAGGAAATAAATGGACTTCACACCCTGTCACTGGAGATGCATTTCGATCTTCGAACTGCGCGGATATGATACTAATTATGGAGAATTTGTCACTACAACAGCATTCAATAGACGCCCATTAGTTTGTGACTGGACCGCAAATGCAGATAGGTCTACTTTATGCTGCACTTAAAGGAAACTAACCACCTTTATAATGGGATTTTAACTGAGATAGCAGTTTTGAAGACCACGTCGAGAAATCACTTACCTCATACTCCGTTCGGTCCTAAACATCTTCCAGCAGAAGTTATAAGGCCTTTTATCATCGGTTTTGGGCCATGGACAGACTCGGTGGGCGTTGTGAAAATTCCTTTGGCGTTCTGAAATTTGTTATTTTATATTATATTTATATTATATAATTATATATATATATATATTATATATATATATATATATATATATATATATATAATTATATATATATTATATATTATATTATATAATTTATATTCCTCTCTTGGCGAACCTTTAGAGGCCTATGATAAAAAGAAAAAAACTTTCCAAAATGCCGTTTTTTTAAGTATGGGCATAATATTTCGCAAAACCAATGTCATATTCATCATTTTCAGGTGCCAATACCCCTAATTAGTATGATTGCAGAATTTCGGCAAGGTGGTTAGTTTCCTTTAAGGGTATTACCTCTACCTCCATCGGCATGAGCTCATGACAACTTATAAGCTTACCTATACGAGCTTCGTCAGCCATCTCACTGCACACCCACTACCCGATTTCCAAGACCATGGATAAGTCCTGCTTTGAGTGCGGCCAATAGCGTACCGAGTGCAGATGACATAAGATACATACTGTTGCATTTAGACAATAACTAGAATACCAGATCCACGTATTTGATGTTGTTCCAGTCTGTATGTGGAGCGATAATGTAGGGAAGCACTTTGTTGCTTTTGGACAGAAACACACTGATTTATCTTCCCTCCCCACTCCATCCCCTCACTGACTACGCCCCTGCCGCGGGTAAACTTAGCGCACCTACTGTGTTGCAGCGGAGTGGACGGCCTCGCTGCACGCCGAGTGTTGGAGATGACCGAGTTCCAGCAGTCTCACGAGAGTCGTCACTTCTTGCTGTTCACCGATCGGCCATCGGCTCATGACATACTCAAAGAGGTCAGCCGCACACATCGCAGGTCGATCGACTGTTTGGATTTCGGTCGGCATGCAATATGCGCCATATATAGTTACATGAGGAATAGGCTTCAATGATGCGTGAAAATGCGCGTCTCCCTATACCCATGGCAGAAGCGTAGCTTTTTGAAGTGCAATTCAAACACCGGTCATGGTTCAAGACTAATTTCCTTGAACTGCTAGTACCATGTCATTTACATTATCTCTTGTAATTAAAATAATTGTCTTCATTGCACTCACATTGTACTACATTCTTTTATTTAGTGACATTAATTGCATAGACAATGCAATTGCGTATGTCACTAAAATAATGTTAATCTCTCCGTTTCCATGATGGGAAACTCATTCCATGATGAGAAACTCAGTACAACGGACTTAGCGCACATAGTGCGTATGGAGAGTCTCGCACGGATCAGCTGAATCAGCTTACAATTGGCATTAGTTCACCATGTTGCTAGTGCACTCTGTTGCTCTGGCCGCAGCAGACATAATCAAAAGCGACTCCTAAGTCAAGACCGCTGACATTTTGTAATAGCCGTCTCGGTTCTGGTCGAGCCAGCCCGCCGACTGCTTGACCGAACCGAAACAGCCTTCACTATTCGGCTTCGATGGCACCTGCACTGCTTTGTTGCACCACAGGCGCGCACAATGAACCTGCTCGTTCCTGAGAACCAGTGGCTGGCGGTGTTCTGGGATACGTCGCGACAGGACACGAACATGCTGCAGTTCCTGCCGGACGTGCAGGACGGCGAGAATCTCTCCTTCCTGTTCAACGCATCGTCCAAGGGAGAATGCCAGGTGTGTGGACACCACATTACAACGTGGTCTTCTTTGGGCAATATAATATTGGCTGATTTATGGGTGTGGTACCAAATTGATATTGCCTTTTAGAGTCATCTATTTTGCGATCCTTTTCCGAGCAGACGAAAATGTTGCAACCACGTGAGTAGCATTGCAGCCTAATTCAAGACCAGCACAATGACGAGACAAACAAGATGATCGGCTCAACCCTTTGCATTGGTTTCTGAACCCAATTCGCTGAAGTCATTTGATTCTGACTCGAGCCCTGATCATCTCCCCAGCAGAGGTAAAAGGAAGCTTCAAGTCTGCTCCGCACGAGAAATCAAATATCACGTTTTGCTACCTGGATATGATAAGCGCAAACATCGATCGAGTACTGAAAATGCACCAGTTTGTGCTCGCTGTTATCACCAGTATCATGACAATTTCCCAATCTTCGTTAATGGAACAGAATACATAGTGTTTTCCGTGCCGTTCAAATTAATGACGCGAAACACAATAGTAGTGAAAATACACACATATACACACACACACACACATATATATATATATATATATATATATATATATATATATATATATATATATATATATATATATATATATATATATATATATATATATATATATATATATATATATATATATATATATATATATATATATATATATATATATATATATATATATATATCGCCAGCCAGAATGTGTTATTGTGAAATGCAAATATTGAAATGTTGTGACAAAGCATCTTGCGCAGACATTTTGTTGCCCAAAGAGCATGTTCATGGTAAATGTTGCTGTGGATCCGCGACACCATGATGTAAGACTCTCACCGGGAGCGAGCCCACACCCAGCGATCCTCGTCAGTCGCTGGATCGATGTCGGGGTGAACCTGACTGAGGTGAACGTCATTATTATTGCACCTTGGTATCCAGCACCTGAACTTGCCATGCTCAACTTTTTAACCACTGCGAACCTTCTTCATCTTTTGTCAGTCTCACGGTCCGTTACGTCGCTCTGCTGCGGGCCGTCCGCCGGTGTGCGGGTAACTGCTCTGCGATTATCAGGTGAACGCCACCTGCCTACTGGAGGAGGCCGTCGTCGCTCTGCTGCGGGCCATGGACGAGCAGCACACGCAGGAGTGGGAGTTGCGCGCCAATATTGACGAGGACGAGTGGCAGGAGCTGAGGCCGAGCCGTGCTGAGAGGGCCACCAACTACATGAAGACCATGCGGGTACGTCTGTTGGAGCACTGTGTGCAATATACTCCATACCATGTACAATGTACACTATTCAGTGTACAGTGTACACTGCACAGTGTACATGCATGAGCAGAACGTGCGAAGGATTCGTCGACGACGCGTTTTCGTTGCCATCGATGAGTTGAAAGCTGAAGACAGTTCCACACAGTGCCCGTCACGCAAATCTCTCTAGTGTCACACACGAGAGAAAGGGGAAGTAGCAGGTTAGATAACAGGCTAGGATAGCAGGTTAGATCACGCATACCCACAGATAGATGGTCCAATGAGACTTATCGCCTTGTGGCAAGACCGCGGGAAATTGGCGTGCCCGGGCAAGGTCGGTGCTCATCGGGAGGCTCTGCCAAATGGCATGGATGGTGGTCAGCTGATCTCGAATGTGGGGACTGAGGGCCACTTTGACACATTAAGTGCACCCACTGCTGGCTGGAGGCCTCACATCACCCAGCGATGTCGCTCGATGTTCCTCGAAGCCCGCCAAACTTCATGGAAAGCGGCAGTGAGCCCGCGGCTCCCAAAGGCGTCACAGACCAGACGGCTTTAGCGTGGCAGCATGTGTGGGTATTGGTATACCGATCAAGGACATGGTGGCGATTACAAAACCGGAAAATGTTTGTGACAGTGTTGGCACATGATACTGGCCCTATTCGTGTGCGGTTGTTTTTTTCCGATTCTTGCGTGTGTGTTTGGGGGAGGGTTGCTTCGACCTCCGAGATCTTGAAAACTTACGGTCTGGTTTCCTTGGAAAATAGCGTAAACGAATAGTAGTGGCAAAATGGTACGCTTCCATCTCTATCTTCACAATTTCACAAATATGTCAGGCGCAGACTCAGAAACCCCAGATGGGAGAAAGCTTAGAGTTAACTTATCCTAAAGAATCTTATTGTGGATCCAGATTGCTCTTGATGACCACTTTACCGGCTGTGAAGGTCTCAAAATGGACAGAAGCGGATATTACACATCTCATGTCGGACACCCGGCCGAGAAGCTTGCTACTGATATGGGCATACAAATGCGACGTGTATATGTCAAAGGGATAGTCAGGCACGTGGCTTTTGGTGAAAATGCACAAATTCCTTTGGGGTGTTCACTGCACTGACGCAGATTCCAGTGCATATAACTTGCTACACACCCATCATAGCCTCCTCGAAACCGCCACTAATCATAACTATGCGCCAGATCTTGTGATCATTAAAACAAATCCGAGATATGTGTTGATCGGTTGTACCATAAGTACAAACGTTGTCATCAACCAAAATGCCGGAAGAGTATTTTTGCTGGAAGTCTGGAAGGACAGATGCGCGGCCAGTAGACAGAGGCGCGGCCAGTAGACAGAGGCGCGGTCAGTAGACAGAGGCGCGACCAGTAAACAGAGGCGCGGTTAGCAGACAGAGGCGCGGCCAGTAGGCAAAGGCGCGGCCAGTAGGCAGAGACGCGGCCAGTAGACAGAGGCGCGGCCAGTAGACAGCGTCCGCGGCAGCGTGACCTGCGCTCCTCCACTCGCCAGAGCCTGGTGGGAGCCGACCAGCGCTGTCCCAGCTGCCGCCGCTGGTCGCTGCAGGCGGCCGAGATCGGCGACTACAGCCAGGTGACCATCCTGGACGTGGGCACGTGGCAGCCGGGCCGCGGCCTCTCCATCTCCGACCAGCTGTTCCCGCACGTCAGCGGCGGCTTCCGCGGACGCACCGTGCCCATCATGTCGCTGGAGGTGAGGAAGAAGACGGTGACCGCGGCTACACTGGGCAAGACACGCGGCACCACAATGACTACCTGCTGGCCGCGTCCAGGCGTTCTCGTTCCAGCGCTTCACAGAACGGTGCTCTGCCGTCGGCTACTGTGGTGAACTCGTGCCTTCATAGCACGTTCTCAGACAGGTCGCCGCAGTGTGTCACTGAACAGAGCAGGGAATGCCGTGGGTCGTCCGAACAGTTCAAACACTCAAATAGAACGCATTCGGAAGAAATCCTTCTTATATTTTGCAGGGGTAAAGTCGTCGTAATAGCAGACCATTACCACGCCAGTGGCAACGGTCCCTGATTGTCACCGTTTCCCATTCCACCATGCGAGAATGGCAGCGCTGTTTGTCTGCAGTACCCGCCGTGGCAGATCTACAAAAGGGACAGCCGTGGCCACGTCTACAAATACACCGGCGTCATCTTCGAGATCATCAATGAGCTGGCTGTCAAGCTGAACTTCTCGTGAGTACAACGACTCTACTGAGAGGAAGCTGTCGACTATAATGCTCCTCGTAGGTGGACACGTTCATCAGCAAAACACTTCGTTAAGAGCGAAACAGTAGCAGATGATAATAACTAAGATAAGAGCCCAAAGAGAGCAAAGGGAGAGAGAGAGCGCGAGGGAGAGAATGAGAGTGATAGATATATGAAGAGATGGAGAGAGAAAGAGAGACAGAGAGAAAGAGAGAATGAGAGAAAGAGAGAAAGAGAGAAAGAGAGAAAGAGAGAAAGAGAGAAAGAGAGAAAGAGAGAAAGAGAGAAAGAGAGAAAGAGAGAAAGAGAGAAAGATAGAAAGAGAGAAAGAGAGAAAGAGAGAAAGAGAGAAAGAGAGGAAGAGAGGAAGAGAGGAAGAGAGAGAGAAAGAGAGAAAGAGAGAGAAGAGAGAGAGAGAGAGATAGAGAGAGAGAGAAAGAGATAAAGAGGGAAAGAGAGAAAGAGAGAAAGAGAGAAACAGAGAAAGAGATAAAGAGAGAAAGAAAGAAGGATAGAAAGAGAGAAAGAGAGAAAGAGAGAAAGAGAGGAAAGAGAAAGAAAGAGAGAAAGAGAGAAAGAGAGAAAGAGAGAAAGAGAGAAAGAGAGAAGAGAAATAGAAAGAGAGAAAGAGAGAAAGAGAAAGAGAGAAAGAAATAGAAAAAGAGAGAAAGAGAGAGGGGGAGAAAGAAAGAAAGAAAGAGAGAAAGAAAGAGAGAAACAGAGAAAGAGATAAAGAAACAGAGAAAGAGAGAAAGAGAGAAGGGGAGAAAGAAAGAAAGAGAGAAATAAAGAGAGAAAGAGAGAAAGAAATAGAGAAAGAGAGAAAGAGAGAAGGGGAGAAAGAAAGAAAGAGAGGAAGAAAGAGAGAAAGAGAGAACGAGAGAAAGAGAGAAGAGAGAAAGAGAGAAAGAAAGAGAGAAACAGAGGGAGAAACAGAGGGAGAAAGAGAGAAAGAGAGAAAGAGAGAAAGAGAGAAAGAGAGAAAGAGAAGGAGAGAAAGAGAGAAAGAGAGAAGGAGGGAAAGGGAGAAAGAGAGAAAGAGAGAGAGAGAGAGAGAGAAAGAGAAAGAAAGATAAAGATAGAAAGAGAGAAATAGGGAAAGAGAGAAAGAGAGAGGGGAGAGAAAGAGCGAAAGAGAGGAAGAGAGAGAGAGAGAGAGATAAAGAAAATGAGGGATGGAGAGGGATGTAGAGAGATGTAGACAGATGGAGAGAGATGGAAAGAGATGGGGAGGTGGAGAGAGAGATGTAGTGAGAGAAATGAAGAGAGAGATGGAGAGAAATAGAGAGATGGAGTGAGAGAAATGAAGAGAGAAATGGAGAGAAGAAGACAGATGGAGATAGTGAAGGAAAGCCGGAATGGAAAGCAACAAAGGTCTAGTTGTCATCCTTTTGCCACTCTAGCTTTGCTGTCGGTATCGTTCTCCCGCCTATTGTTTTGCGATATGCGCGAAGAGTCTATCAAAGTTTCCCCGTTTCCCTGGGTATTCCCACGACGCCTGTCCAGGTGGCATCCCTGTACCACCTCCGTCCTTCTGTGTCAGGTGTCCACACCACAGCTGGTCGCTGAGGTGACATCAGCACCACATCGTCGTTGTGAACCAATATTTCCAGATTTATAAATTTTGTTGGAGAACGGCAAGTAGGTCGAAGTATATTTGCATCCTAATTATAATATTTGCTTTCATGCACACTTTCCCCGGTTCATATCAAATGCATCCCAGAGACTCTACGATACACATATATTCCCAAGGTACAGCTAATATTATTACCTTAATCCGCCCATTGAGGGGGACCATTTGCCACCCCCCTCCCCAAGGCTTTACTGCGGGTAGTGAAAAATCGGCGCCGCCCAAATTTTGCATTCCTTTTTCCATGTCAATTTGGCATATTGTATGGACATTTTGAGGTCAGGTCATCTACGGTCAACAAGTTAGTCATGGCCAAGTGAAGTCACTTCCAAAAAAGTTCAACCAGTCGTCACACTAACGGGTAAAGATATTTGAATGAAACTTTCAACGTTCGCTGATCGTAAGGGATGCAACAAAACGCATCGGAGGAATGTTTGATTTTCCCAGTTTTTGATGACTTATAAGTTTTGCATATTTACCCATTAGGGCTAAAATAGAAGATTCTGGCTAAAGTAATCACTTTTTGGAGACAAGTTGACATAAAACAGAGTTTCTCGTTCTGTCCTACTCATTATAAAAATATAAAATGGAGAAAATTGAAAACTCAAAATTTTTCAGATTAAAAAAATGCAGTGTAGATTTTTGGGTGGGCAAACATTTTCGGGCCATGGTCACCTTCGCCTTCTTTTCCTGATTCGATTTTTTTTTTATCTCCCCGAAAATCTCGCCAAAAACATGTTAGTCGTGATCCCATATACCCCCTAGTGACGTCACTTTTCTTGGGGAAGAAAATTTGGGAGAGGTTTCGGACCATACTCGACGAGCGCTTTCCGATGACACCACTTCCGTGTTCGTGCAACGCTCAGTTTGGAAATTAAGGGGTGGGGGTATAAAATGCCCTCTCCCGATACGGGGTGCCGAGATCTGACCGGGAAGACGGCGCGGGTTAACCCTGCTTTCGTGTAGTATTGTTGGGTGTCGCAAATACCGAAACTCGTACCACATATTTGCCTGAAACTATTATCTGAACATCTACACATCAAATCTGCATCCTTTCAAACAAATGTTGGACGTATGTACAGGCACTTCACACCAAACTGACAATGAACGTGGACACTGTTACCGACCAAACCGTGGCCGACAGGTACGTGGTCACCCTGTTACCGACCAAACCGCGGCCGAAGGTGCGTGTTCATCTGTTACCGACCAAACCGTGGCCGACAGGTACGTGGTCACCCTGTTACCGACCAAACCGTGGCCGACAGGTACGTGGTCACCCTGTTACCGACCAAACCGTGGCCGACAGGTACGTGGTCACCCTGTTACCGACCGAACCGCGGCCGACAGGTACGCGGTCACCCTGTTACCGACCAAACCGTGGCCGACAGGTACGTGGTCACCCTGTTACCGACCAAACCGTGGCCGACAGGTACGTGGTCACCCTGTTACCGACCAAACCGTGGCCGACAGGTACGTGGTCACCCTGTTACCGACCGAACCGCGGCCGACAGGTACGCGGTCATCCTGTTACCGACCAAACCGTGGCCGACAGGTACGCGGTCACCCTGTTACCGACCAAACCGCGGCCGACAGGTACGTGGTGACCCCGTTACCGACCAAACCGTGGTCGACAGGTACGCGGTCACCCTGTTACCGACCAAACCGTGGTCGACAGGTACGCGGTCACCCTGTTACCGACCAAACCGTGGCCGACAAGTACGCGGTCACCCTGTTACCGACCAAACCGTGGCCGACAAGTACGCGGTCACCCTGTTACCGACCAAACCGTGGCCGACAGGTACGTGGTCACCCTGTTACCGACCGAACCGCGGCCGACAGGTACGTGGTCCGCGCCCCGGCGGACGGCCTCTGGGGCATCGAGGAGTCTCCCGGCCACTGGAACGGCATGATCGGCGAAGTGCTGAAGGGGCGCGCGCTGCTGGCGGCCGGCGCCTTCACGGTCAGCGCCGCCCGCCAGAGCGTCATCAACTACACCGTCTTCATCGACCGGCAGCCGTACAACCTGCTGACGCGGCGACCCGAGGGACTGACCCGGGCGCTGCTCTTCCTCGAACCTTTCGCATCCAACGTGAGAATTGCCCCGTATGGGCGAGGGAGAATAAATGCTGCGCACTGGTGTGTTCGGGTGCAACACTGCACTCTCAGAACACTGCACTTACAGATCATCGAAATGTTGAGGTCACGGAGAAAGTGGATGCATATTTCTTCTTTCCTTTTAAATTATAGAAATTGCCGTACCAAACTCGTACATCATCCCGAAAAGGAAGACATAACCAATACAGTAAGAAAATAGTTGTGATATGCTCATGTAAACCTTAGGTTATGCTAACTGGTGACCTTTTATTGACCTCTTGACCTTTAGAACAAGCCCTATTTTGAGTCTACCTCTAGTCACCAGACATTTCCCCATCAATTGTCTAACTGTTGGCTTTTTTCTGAAGCTGACTCCATAAGGGGTCACTGAGGTGAAATGTCAGGACCTGACCTGACCTCGAAGTAGTGTTATTAAGCGTGACTATGAACATAGCAGATATGGGAGGGGCTTCAAAGCTGTTCGCTCTCAGAACACGATGGTCATATTATTACGTTACAGGTCAGATATATTACATCTGGGTCAGTGACCTGACCTCGAAATAGTGACTTTGTATGCATTGCAGAATGTGATCGATATGGGTTTAGTTTTCAACCAATTTTCTCTTAGATCCAAAATAATTACAAATATAAGTATATCAGAGGTCACAGCGTTTACATATGTGTCAATGACCTGACTTCAAAATGAAGGTTGTAAGTGCATTATAGAAGGCATTTGAGCTACCAGAGAGGGGTACCGGAAATAGAACCGGGAAAAGGGGCAGATGGGGCCATGCAAGGGGACCGGGGAAGGGGACCGTGGAAGGGGACCGGAGAAGGGGACCGGGGAAGGGGACCGGAGAAGGGGACCGGGGAAGGGGACGGGGGAAGGGACCGGGGAAGGGGACCGGGGAAGGGGACCGGGAAAGGGGAAGGGGACCGGGGAAGGGGACCGGGGAAGGGGACCGGGGAAGGGGACCGGAGAAGGGGACCGGGGAAGGGGACCGGGGAAGGGGACCGGGGAAGGGAACCGGGGAAGGGGACCGGGGAAGGGGACCGGGGAAGGGGACCGGGGAAGGGGACCGGGGAAGGGGACCGGGGAAGGGGAAGGGGACCGGGGAAGGAGACAGGTCAATCAGACCGGAGGAGGGACCGGAGAAAGGAACGAAAAGCGCCGTTCGCCTTCCAAGAAATTATTGAAGTGAAATCCTTCCATTTCTGATGGAATAATTGTTTGATATCACACGACGCATTTCAGTTACCAGTACATTTCGCTAAACGTAAATCATGAACACAGTAGGAGCATATGTACATCATGTGCATGACGCTCCAAAACTGAACATAACACTATTCGAGGCTGGGTCATGCACATCAGCTACGGACGCGGTGCACACCGTGGTCGACATCTGCAGATGTATCATTATCCCTACTATCACGCTGTCTATCCACCTAACGGCACACAGCGTTCAAGTCTCTATGCACTTCCGAGAAGCGACACACGTAATCAAGCTCCGATTGTAAATGGACAATTCCACTGTTGCACAATTGCTCTTCCGTAATAATGGCATGCTCGCGATCATTGGGATTGTCATCAAATGCTCAGTAAATTTGTATGTAGAAGACATTCGATGAAATGCATATTTGTTCGTACTGCTATATTTGTTGTTTGAGCTTCTCTCCGCCGCGTGTTGCCAGACATGGTGGTGCATCTTTTCCGCGGTTTTGCTGGCGGGGCCTGTGCTCTGGATCATCAACCGCAGCAGCTACTACTACCGCTACTACAACATCGCCTCCACCAAGGACTTCTTCCACCTGAAGTACTGCTCCTGGTACACGTACGGCGCCATACTTCAGCAGGGTAAATACCTGGTGCTTGTTTCAAATGCGGCTGCTCCTGGTTATTAAGTTAGTTAACTTGAAATATGTCCGTCATAATTCCATGGCTATTCAATCTCTTTTATTTGTCAGGCGAACGGCTCATTTCACGTTTGCCTCTTTCTTTCTCTATCTCTCTCACACTCCCTACTCTCTCTCTCCCACACGCACACACTTTTTTCCCTCCACCCTCTCTCTCTCTTTCACACACACACACACACACACACACTCTCTCTCGGCCTGTCCAGACCAGTCCGCCGCTCGAGTGTGTCCCGGCACCAGTTGAGCCCCGCTGACGCCTGTCCCTCCCCCACACAGGGGGGCCGCGGCTGCCTCGAGCCGACTCGGGCCGCTTCGTGGTGGGCGTGTGGTGGCTGTTCGTGCTGGTGGTGGTGACCACCTACTCCGGCAACCTGGTGGCCGTGCTCACCTTCCCGCGCATCGACAACCCCATCAACAGCCTGGACGATCTGCTGCGCTTCCGGGACGAAGTCTCGTGGGGCATTCAAGGCGGCACCGCCATCGAGAGCTACTTCAAGGTGTGTGGCCAGCAGTTGTCGAGGCTGCAGGACCGAAAGGCCGAAAGAAAGAACTTTCAGGACCGAAAACTGTCGGACTTTCAGGACCGAAAGAAAGGTGTTTGTAGAAGCATGCGGTGGTCAGCAGCACGCCGTAGTTGGCACTACCGCATGACTGACCATAAACGATCGAACCCTGGGCTGCTGAGTGTCCACAAGCAACGTGCTAAGCTCAGGAGAAATTACCCAGTGATAGATTGGCGTTACTAACTGGTGTCCTTGCATCCCAACCACTTCAGCCGAAGATCACGATATTACGCGAACTTCCGCTGTCCTCAGCTGATCTTTACATTGGAGCGACCGCAATGACGCATGCGGCAGTTCCACCTGAGGGTGTCTGCTAGAAGGGCTGCTGTGTGCATCACCGAACAGCGCTCTACCACCCACTCACCTCATCCGTAGTTCACTGAACCTTCTCAAGCGACTAGCATCCACTCGCACAATCGTCCACCAGCCAGGGATGCAATCACTCCAAGCCTCCCGCAGTCAGGCGTCTGCTCGTGCCAAGTACGCTGATCGTGGATACACCAACCCCACGCTCTTATGGTCAGGAATCCGCTCACCCACGCTCTCATGGCCAGGTATCCGCTCACCCCAAGCTCTCATAGCCAAACATCCGCTCACCCCAAGCTCTCATAGCCAGGCATTCGCTCACCCCAAGCTCTCATAGTCAGGGATCCGCTCACCCGACGCTCCCATGGCAAAGGATCCGCTCACCTTAAGTCCTCATGACCAGGGATCCGCTCACCCCACGCTCTCATGGTCAGGGATCCGCTCACCCCAGGCTCTCATGGTCAGAGATCCGCTCACCCCACGCTCTCATGGCCAGGGATCCGCTCACCCCACGCTCTCATGGCCAGGAATTCACTCACCTGACGCTCCACCGCCAGGAATCCCCTGAGCCCAAGTTCCGTAAGATCTTCGAGGGCGCCAGGATCCACCACAACCAGCACGACCGCGACATACTGGCGCTGGTGCGCCACGAGAATCACATCTACATCGAGTGGAAGACCAACCTGCTGTTCCTCATGAAGGAAGAGCTCCGTCGCACCAACCGCTGCTACTACTCGCTCGGCAAGGAGGATTTCTTCGACGAGTACGTGGCGATGGTACTACCTCCGAAGAGCCCCTATCTGAAGCGCATCAACAAAGAGTAAGTGCCTCTCGTGTAAGCATAATCAGTGGGTCTAGGGTGGTTTCCAGCTTTGGATCCCCATGAAGTGTGCTCTTTCGGAGTTGAGCATACCTTGTTGGTGTTTGAATAAACGAGGAGGAGAAATTAAATGATAAAGCATAACCGCATTGCTTTGTGATATTTCGCATTTCAAGCTCTTTAAATTCAATCGAAACGTCCACAGCAATTTAGCATCGTGGTCCCCCGTTACGAGCAAAACAAACCATATCAGGAATGTCTCGTACTAATCGATGCCACGCACGGTCAGTTCATCTCGCTGAGTGCCACACGAAACCACACAAATTCTCTGGTGGCAAACCACTGGCAAAGAATCCGAGCGCCGACTGCGACAGCGCTTGCTGTCCAACATTTAACACGCACCATATAACCCGGGAGCTATAGTTCACTACCGTATGTCCATTGAACTTGGCATTTACGAGACCTGTCTCGACCATCATAGCACATGCCTGGACATCCCCGACAGGATCTCCAAGTTGCTTAAAGCGGGCTTTATTCAGAAGTGGAAGGCGGACTTTTGGCCGATGCAGGACCGCTGCTCCTCGACGGCTTACGGCGGCGCCGGCGCACAGAAGAAAGTCGGACTTGATGACATGCAAGGCTCCTTCTACCTCCTGCTGATCGGTATGTTAGTGTGGGATCTGGTGAAGGCGGCTTCGTGGGCTTTGTACCCCGGCATCCCGCTAGAGGATCCCCGGGGATGAACATATCCCCAGGTTTTGTCCTGACCGTTGTTCAGTAGTGCAGGGTTTAAACACCAAAATGCTTCCATATCGGGTTGATTTGGCCTTGGTGCAGGGGTACGTCCATACCAGACCGCACCTTACAATTACCGTCATTCCAGTTTCTTTCGAATTATCTGGTAAGTATTAATTCGATACACAAAGAACGTTGTGCATCAAATTGTTAATGAGGTTCAAAATGCATACCTGTCTGGCCACCTTAGTCACTTTACAGGATGCAGTTTGCATGTTATTTGCTTTAATGAAACAACTACAGTAGCACCTTCATCAACTTGAGTTGCTGCAGTTGCTGCCGCGGAAAAGAAACCTTTGGTTCTTCTAAGGAACCCACGCTACACAAGCTTTCTCCCACTAGCCACAAGTCCAATCGTACAAATGGCGCCGCCATTCCACTTCACGCGAACGTCCCTACGACGTCCCTGGTGGTGGCCATGCTTATTATACTGGTTGAGTGTGTTTGCATACAGAATGGAATGCATGTAATTGCGTACTGAAATTATCGCAGTAGAGTTCCTGACGAGCAATATGAAGGACAAGGGCGACCTCGCGAGTTGGATGTCCAGTTGATGTAACAATTGATGAGATGATCGCACACTCGCGACACAGTCCACTCGGTACGACTTCTTGCTGTCCCTAGTCTTCCTTCCGGTCCGTGCGACGATCGTAACAGCCTTCATCATGCTCACTACAACCTACATAGAGCTTCCGGTTGATACACGCTTTTGTTGTTCAAAAAGGTTCGGAACTTATTCATCGATTCGAAAGTACGCCTAAACTATCAGCCGACAAGACTATAAAATACAATACAATAAAACAGAATAAAATACCTTACAGACAAATCGTTACTACGAAATTGCAGATACGCTGCTATAGCTGTTCCGAACTGTTCTGCTGCAGGCCTGTTTGTCGGCCTGGCGTCTCTCCTGATGGAATGCTGCTACCGCAACACCGACTTCCGACGGCCCACGCAGTCGGCCAAAGAAGTCGTCATCCAACACACGTTCCTCGAGTGAGCCGGCCCGCCCTCAGACGCGCCGTGGTGGACCGGCCCGCCCTCAGACGCGCGGTGATGGACCGGCCCGCCCTCAGACGCGCCGTGGTGGACCGGCCCGCCCTCAGACGCGCCGTGATGGACCGGCCCGCCCTCAGACGCGCGATGATGGACCGGCCCGCCCTCAGACGCGCCGTGGTGGACCGGCCCGCCCTCAGACGCGCGATGATGGACCGGCCCGCCCTCAGACGCGCCGTGATGGACCGGCCCGCCCTCAGACGCGCCGTGATGGACCGGCCCGCCCTCAGACGCGCGGTGATGGACCGGCCCGCCCTCAGACGCGCCGTGATGGACCGGCCCGCCCTCAGACGCGCCGTGGTGGACCGGCCCGCCCTCAGACGCGCCGTGATGGACCGGCTGAGCCGCCCGCGGTCACATCACGTGACCACTATCGCACACCACGTGACCAGGGGCTCCAGCGCTCTGAATGGCTGAGCCGCTATGTCGGCTATGTGAGCACCAACTACCATTAATTGCATGGCGTCCGGCTGCGTGGCTCTACCTACCTCCACATAAAGCAGACATGCGTTCGGAAACTGGAAACAAGCGCGACAATTTTTCCATCTAGTTCAATGATCTGTCACACATCTTGCCGACTTGATGCCAGCAGCTTTTGTCAGAATCTTGACTCTGGTTTACTGGGACAGGTCAAATGAGGCATCGCCGAAAAATGCCAATGCCAATAATTACTTTGGTTTATGTCTAATGTTTACTGCAACTACAAACGTCATCCCAAGGACTAGGGACCCAACCATTAAAAGTTCGCCCTAATGCCAGCATCAGGGGCGAAGCGATGCGGTGCTCTACCACATACATCCGTCATACGCTTTGTTCGCTATTTCCGAATCATTCGAGTGAGATATTTCGGGACTGGCGACTTTCTATCTTTCCTTAACACAACATGAAAAAGTTATTGTTTGTCCAAGGGCAGCTCACGAAGAGGCTCTATGGGAAAATTCCGATTATTGCCGCTTTTCGCCCATGTTTTGTTGTAACTTGATATGCACTCAGCAGATACATGGATGGTCCAACCAGAAAATCGCGATATCTAAATGGTGGAAGTTAAATTCTTCCCATGCCTTCTACGCGTCTGTTCACCCCTGTAATGAACATGAAAATCTCGCCGCTGTAAAATGTAATTAAAAAGGGAAAATGTGATCAAAATACAACCTTAGTCAGAATATATACTGGGGTGGCTTTATGGATGCTATTCTATTGCTAAGCAGAGCTTGTGTGAACCCTGGGCTCACTACCGATCCGTGAATTCCAGTTCAACGGCAGAACTTTGACCGAGAGCGTTGGCGACGTCAGTGCACCGACACGGCTGCCCCAGTAGCTCATCCCGGGCGTTATCGGGCCATTTGTCAACTGACCCTTCCAGCCGCGGGCTAAATGCCAGCGCGTGAAGCGACTCGAACCCGCCTTGCCAGGACAGGGGAGACCAATGCAGACCAGCGCTGTAACCAGCTGAGCTACCGGAGTGGCAAATGGGATAATTAGTTGTTCACTTAGCTTTGAACTCGTCTTATTTTATGATACCATATGAAAACCGGGGGTGGACACAAGTCCAGAGCGAATCATTACAAATATGCTTGTCAATATGGATCTATCTAGATATTTTAATGCATGCATTTTGTAAACATCTTCACAAATCCTTGCTTATAGACAGATATAAATTTCGGTCCTGTTTTTATCAATGCGACTTCGGTAAGATGCTGTTCGAGTGGGGTACTTTCGTAAATTTTCAGCCTTACGCCCAAGTTCCAACCCTCGTCTGAATATATCATATTTATTTGAATTTGGGTTCACCTGTATATCTCCGCGCAAATATTTGAAATGCAGCTGAAATTTCACAACTTGAACGTGAAATTGGAGCCATATTTTCGAGCACAATATGTGGGTCCCTACCAGCACCTGGTAAATGCCAATGAATACATCAATTTCGGCACGGTGTGTGTTAAATAAACTGAACTTTCACCAGACACGAATTTCGTGATACCATAGTTGCCATTGCTGATTAGTATTGTGTGTTAAATATTGGAGTTATTTGACTGTACTGATCTCCACGAAAACTCCATCGCATGAGAGAATATCATGGGATATTTCACAATGGTGACGGAATGAATGCTTCGACATTGTTGTTTCATTTTCTGGCAGTCACATGGCATAGTACAAAAATATTACAAAGGATCTAAATACCATTACAGTGTATTATATGTATATCAGATCACCTCAATGCACAAAAGTAGATAGACATCAACCACATTCCATTGACCGAAGAAAATATATTGAAGCCACTCACCTACATTTCTGGCCCCTACACATTTGACGTAACAAATAACATTAAACTCGCCGCACGAGTTCTACTGATGTTCATCACCACATAAAGCACCACCACAATAACACCGACACACCATGGACACACGTAGCACTAGTCAGTAATGGTAGTTTCTATTTGAAAGCTGAAATTTCAGTTATAGTTTTCAGGTGGAATGCCACCTGAACGTAAATGAAAAGTATTTGCATGCACAAACTGCATAACTGAAGACAAAAACCATAACAACCAATTCTTGCAGTAAACCAGGAATGAAGAGCACTCCAATCTTGGGCTGGAACTAGAACCATGAAGCTGTAAGCGTGATACTGATTCACAAGGGGTGCTTTTAGCCACACCGAACGTTTTAGAAGGCCATGATGTGTCTAGCTTGTATTAAGCAAAGGATGACAATAGTGGTAACGCAATCACGGAATACCCAGTAGTGGCGTAACAATACCTAGTAGTGACGTATCAATACCCAGTAGTGGTGTATCAATGCCTAGTAGTGGCGTATCAATACCTAGGAGTGGTGTATCAATACCCAGTAGCGGCGCATTAATACCTAGTAGTGGTATATCAATGCCCAGAATATCAATACACCAACCCGATTTTTGTTTAGCAGAGGCACAGTACCATCCGCTAGGTGTTTATTACGTTAAAGAAAGGGTTACATTAATCCAGCTTATGTGGCATCCAGTTATATCAAATAAGCAAGAGAGGAAAGATGAGACGCCGGCAAAGAAAGAACGAGGCATACAGGACCGATACATACATAGTATACAGGTTCATGTACAGACATACATACCTACATATATGTATATCAATCAGGACATTTGGTTCCAGCCTACGAACAGGTTCCACTGCCAACCTGCGACCTGAAACGAAGCGGAGGCCCGGCACCCAGGGCGAGTCATGAGCATCAGGCCCGACCTTGTATGTGTAGGTGTATGTTTAAGTTAAAGCTTGGAAAAACCGGAGAAGGGGAAAAACCAAGCTGCTTGGAAAAAACCAAGCGCAATCTAAAAGGAAAACCGTCCGTTTTAGCCAAATTAGATCGATCGCTGCCTACCTAGTGTGAAATAACTTATATGTATGTGTTTTACGACGTCAGAGAGGAAGACGTGCGTAACGAAGTCACATAGCTAACGAAGCGTGTAACGCGTGTCATATAGCTTTTAACTTCCACGATCCATTCAACCAGAAAGGTACCTCTGTCCGGCTCCAGCCTATTGGAGGGATGGGAAAAAAACAGTCGAAGCTGGCCGCCGATACAATTCGGTTCCCGACGACGCCCGAGATCGCCGCTGGGCCGAAGGGGAGTGGGAGGGGGAGCTGCGTCGGCTAGTCATTCGCCACCACTCATTTTCTTCGAACATAGTCATGTCGTGTTTGTCGGTTTTGAAATACAAATCAATAATTAACAGCGGGCACTCTGACCACGGTCCAGACGGCGCATTTCTCCGTAGCATCATCAGCGTGCCGGCTGTGACGATTGACGTCACCGCTGGCAGACGAGCGCGCACAACTCTCGGATCTGGCCGGGCCCCACACGACAACAGCCGCCGATGTAGGTGGCGCCAGCGTCTATGTACTCCGGCACAAACGAAGTCAGCTGACGTCCGGCACCGCCCGACCACCTGGACACAGAGCACAGCAGTGAGCGGCAAACACGGCACACCCCAACCACCTGGACACAAAACACAGCAGTGAGCGACAAACACGGCACCGCCCGACCACCTGGACACAGAGCACAACAGTGAGCGGCAAACACGGCACACCCCGACCGCCCGGACACAAAACACAGCAGTGAACGGCAAACACGGCACCGCCCGACCACCTGGACACAGAGCACAGCAGTGAACGGCAAACACGGCACCCCCCGACCACCTGGACACAAAACACAGCAGTGAACGGCAAACACGGCACCGCCCGACCACCTGGACACAGAACACAGCAGTGAGCGGCAAACACGGCACACCCCAACCACCTGGACACAAAACACAGCAGTGAGCGACAAACACGGCACCGCCCGACCACCTGGACACAGAGCACAACAGTGAGCGACAAACACGGCACCGCCCGACCACCTGGACACAAAACACAGCAGTGAACGGCAAACACGGCACCGCCCGACCACCTGGACACAGAGCACAACAGTGAACGGCAAACATGGCACCGCCCGACCACCTGGACACAAAACACAGCAGTGAACGGCAAACACGGCACCGCCCGACCACCTGGACACAGAGCACAGCAGTGAGCGGCAAACACGGCACCGCCCGACCACCTGGACACAAAACACAACAGTGAGCGGCAAGCACGGCACCGTCCGACTACCTGGACAGAGCACAGCAGTGAGCGGCAAACATGGCACCGCCCGACCACCTGGACACAAAACACAGCAGTGAACGGCAAACACGGCACCGTCCGACTAACTGGACAGAGCACAGCAGTGAGCGGCAAACATGGCACAGGCCGAACACACCTGGACGCAGAATACAGCAGTGAATGACAAACACGGCACCGCCCGACCACCTACCTGGACACAGAATACAGCAATGAACTGCAAACACGGCAAACGGCCGCAAGATGATGGTGGTTGAGCAAACATTAGGGAAACGAAAGGACCATACCAGTGATCACCAGCACAAGGGTTATCCATGGGGATTCTTTCCAATGGAAAATTCATGCCATTGGGAGAACAAAGGCATTCGAAGATGTTGGGAGAACGAAGGCATTCGCAGTTAGATGCATGAGAAAATGCAATGTGCGTCGCACCCCGTTTTTTGGAAGGGGGGGGAGAAGCTGACGTGCTTCAGAAATGAAAAAACATAGTAGATCAGAAAGGATCAGTATTACTAGGACGTCCAAGTGTGACACCTTAATTCCTTTCTGGGATCAGAATGCTATCAAACATGGCAGAATGGGCCTACTAACCTTTGCGGCCATCGCAGGCAGACACACTACCTCAGTGCATCTCCATAAACGTCTGCCTTCTAGTCTACTGCATTGTGAAGATATACATAGAGCATCGTGAAGGATGCTCATACCTGGTCCGTCCTAGCTTCGCTCCAACACCATCAGATTGCGTGCACACAGGCGCCACCGTCTGCCGCACGTGTCGCCCGCTCAGGGGTCGCTCGCCCAGCACTGACCGGCCGCCAGACCACCGTTCACCGCTGTTTGGGTACACCACGAGCGGCAGCGTGACACGACGCGGCTCCACCGAGCGCAGCAGCTGCACCGCGTCGGCCGGGTCGGCGCAGTTGACGCCCACCGCCAGCGTGGCGTCGGGCCGGGCGGCGCAGACGGCGGCCGCCGCCGCGCTGAACAGGGAGCCGTCACACGTCCTCCGGCCGTCCTGTGTCACAGCACACATCGTCACAGTCACACGTCCTGTGTCACAGCACACATCGTCACAGTCACACGTCCTGTGTCACAGCACACATCGTCACCAGACACACGTCCTGTGTCACGCCACACATCGTCACCAGACACACGTCCTCCGGCCGTCCTGTGTCACAGCACACATCGTCCTGTGTCACAGCACACATCGTCACAGTCACACGTCCTGTGTCACAGCACACATCGTCACAGTCACACGTCCTGTGTCACGTCACACCTCGTCACAATCACACGTCCTGTGTCACGTCACACATCGTCACAGTCACACGTCCTGTGTCACAGCACACATCGTCACCAGACACACGTCCTGTGTCACGTCACACATCGTCACCAGACACACGTCCTGTGTCACAACACACATCGTCACAGTCACACGTCCTGTGTCACAGCACACATCGTCACAGTCACACGTCCTGTGTCACAGCACACATCGTCACCAGACACACGTCCTGTGTCACAGCACACATCGTCACAGTCACACGTCCTGTGTCACGTCACACATCGTCACCAGACACACGTCCTGTGTCACAGCACACATCGTCACAGTCACACGTCCTGTGTCACAGCACACATCGTCACAGTCACACGTCCTGTGTCACAGCACACATCGTCACAGTCACACGTCCTGTGTCACAGCACACATCGTCACAGTCACACGTCCTGTGTCACAGCACACATCGTCACAGTCACACGTCCTGTGTCACAGCACACATCGTCACAGTCACACGTCCTGTGTCACGTCACACATCGTCACCAGACACACGTCCTGTGTCACAGCACACATCGTCACAGTCACACGTCCTGTGTCACAGCACACATCGTCACAGTCACACGTCCTGTGTCACAGCACACATCGTCACAGTCACACGTCCTCTGTCACAGCACACATCGTCACAGTCACACGTCCTGTGTCACAGCACACATCGTCACAGTCACACGTCCTGTGTCACAGCACACATCGTCACAGTCACACGTCCTGTGTCACAGCACACATCGTCACAGTCACACGTCCTGTGTCACAGCACACATCGTCACAGTCACACGTCCTGTGTCACGCCACACATCGTCACCAGACACACGTCCTGTGTCACAGCACACATCGTCACCAGACACACGTCCTGTGTCACAGCACACATCGTCACCAGACACACGTCCTGTGTCACGCCACACATCGTCACAGTCACAGGTCCTGTGTGTCACAGCACACATCGTCACAGTCACACGTCCTGTGTCACGCCACACATCGTCACAGTCACACGTCCTGTGTGTCACAGCACACATCGTCACAGTCACACGTGCTGTGTCACGCCACACATCGTCACCAGACACACGTCCTGTGTCACGCCACACATCGTCACAGTCACACGTCCTGTGTGTCACAGCACACATCGTCACAGTCACACGTGCTGTGTCACGCCACACATCGTCACCAGACACACGTCCTGTGTCACAGCACACATCGTCACAGTCACACGTCCTGTGTCACAGCACACATCGTCACAGTCACACGTCCTGTGTCACGTCATACATCGTCACAGTCACACGTCCTGTGTCACGCCACACATCGTCACCAGACACACGTCCTGTGTCACAACACACATCGTCACAGTCACACGTTCTGTGTCACAGCACACATCGTCACCAGACACACGTCCTGTATCACGTCACACATCGTCACCAGACACACGTCCTGTGTCACGCCACACATCGTCACCAGACACACGTCCTGTGTCACGTCACACATCGTCACAGTCACACGTCCTGTGTCACAGCACACATCGTCACCAGACACACGTCCTGTGTCACAGCACACATCGTCACAGTCACACGTCCTGTGTCACGCCACACATCGTCACCAGACACACGTCCTGTGTCACGTCACACATCGTCACCAGACACACGTCCTGTGTCACAACACACATCGTCACAGTCACACGTCCTGTGTCCCAGCACACATCGTCACAGTCACACGTCCTGTGTCACGTCACACATCGTCACCAGACACACGTCCTGTGTCACAGCACACATCGTCATCAGTCACACGTCCTGTGTCACAACACACATCGTCACAGTCACACGTCCTGTGTCACGCCACACATCGTCACCAGACACACGTCCTGTGTCACGCCACACATCGTCACAGTCACACGTCCTGTGTCCCAGCACACATCGTCACAGTCACACGTCCTGTGTCACGCCACACATCGTCACCAGACACACGTCCTGTGTGTCACAGCACACATCGTCACCAGACACACGTCCTGTGTCACGTCACACATCGTCACAGTCACACGTCCTGTGTCACGCTACACATCGTCACCAGACACACGTCCTGTGTCACAGCACACATCGTCACAGTCACACGTCCTGTGTCACAGCACACATCGTCACAGTCACACGTCCTGTGTGTCACGCCACACATCGTCACCAGACACACGTCCTGTGTCACAACACACATCGTCACCAGACACACGTCCTGTGTCACGCCACACATCGTCACCAGACACACGTCCTGTGTCACGTCACACATCGTCACCAGACACACGTCCTGTGTCACGCTACACATCGTCACCAGTCACACGTCCTGTGTCACGCCACACATCGTCACCAGACACACGTCCTGTGTCACGTCACACATCGTCACCAGTCACACGTCCTGTGTCACGTCACACATCGTCACCAGACACACGTCCTGTGTCACGTCACACATCGTCACAGTCACACGTCCTGTGTCACGCCACACATCGTCACCAGACACACGTCCTGTGTCACGCCACACATCGTCACCAGACACACGTCCTGTGTCACGCTACACATCGTCACCAGACACACGTCCTGTGTCACAGCACACATCGTCACAGTCACACGTCCTGTGTCACAGCACACATCGTCATCAGTCACACGTCCTGTGTCACGTCACACATCGTCACAGTCACACGTCCTGTGTCACGCTACACATCGTCACCAGACACACGTCCTGTGTCACGTCACACATCGTCACAGTCACACGTCCTGTGTCACATCACACATCGTCACAGTCACACGTCCTGTGTCACGTCACACATCGTCACAGTCACACGTCCTGTGTCACGTCACACATCGTCACAGTCACACGTCCTGTGTCACGAAACACATCGTCACCAGACACACGTCCTGTGTCACGTCACACATCGTCACCAGACACACGTTCTGTGTCACAGCACACATCGTCACAGTCACACGTCCTGTGTCACGCCACACATCGTCACCAGACACACGTCCTGTGTCACGTCACACATCGTCACCAGTCACACGTCCTGTGTCACGTCACACATCGTCACAGTCACACGTCCTGTGTCACGTCACACATCGTCACCAGACACACGTCCTGTGTCACGTCACACATCGTCACCAGACACACGTCCTGTGTCACGTCACACATCGTCACAGTCACACGTCCTGTGTCACAGCACACATCGTCACCAGACACACGTCCTGTGTGTCACAGCACACATCGTCACAGTCACACGTCCTGTGTCACAGCACACATCGTCACCAGACACACGTCCTGTGTCACAGCACACATCGTCACAGTCACACGTCCTGTGTGTCACAGCACACATCGTCACAGTCACACGTCCTGTGTCACAGCACACATCGTCACAGTCACACGTCCTGTGTCACGTCACACATCGTCACCAGACACACGTCCTGTGTCACAGCACACATCGTCACAGTCACACGTCCTGTGTCACAGCACACATCGTCACCAGACACACGTCCTGTGTCACAGCACACATCGTCACAGTCACACGTCCTGTGTCACAGCACACATCGTCACAGTCACACGTCCTGTGTCACAGCACACATCGTCACAGTCACACGTCCTGTGTCACGTCACACATCGTCACCAGACACACGTCCTGTGTCACGTCACACATCGTCACCAGACACACGTCCTGTGTCACAGCACACATCGTCACAGTCACACGTCCTGTGTCACAGCACACATCGTCACCAGACACACGTCCTGTGTGTCACAGCACACATCGTCACAGTCACAGTCCTGTGTCACACAGTCAAGTCACACGTCCTGTGTCAGCACACATCGTCACCAGACACACGTTCTGTGTCACAGCACACATCGTCACAGTCACACGTCCTGTGTGCACAGCACACATCGTCACAGTCACACGTCCTGTGTCACAGCACACATCGTCACAGTCACACGTCCTGTGTCACGTCACACATCGTCACCAGACACACGTCCTGTGTCACGACACACATCGTCAGTCACACGTCCTGTGTCACGTCACACATCGTCACAGTCACACGTCCTGTGTCACGTCACACATCGTCACAGTCACACGTCCTGTGTCACGTCACACATCGTCAGTCACACGTCCTGTGTCACGTCACACATCGTCACCAGACACACGTCCTGTGTCACAGCACACATCGTCACAGTCACACGTCCTGTGTCACGTCACACATCGTCACCAGACACACGTCCTGTGTCACAGCACACATCGTCACAGTCACACGTCCTGCGTCACGTCACACATCGTCACCAGACACACGTCCTGTGTCACAGCACACATCGTCACAGTCACACGTCCTGTGTCACAGCACACATCGTCATCAGTCACACGTCCTGTGTCACGTCACACATCGTCACAGTCACACGTCCTGTGTCACGCCACACATCGTCACCAGTCACACGTCCTGTGTGTCACAGCACACATCGTCACAGTCACACGTCCTGTGTCACGTCACACATCGTCACCAGTCACACGTCCTGTGTCACAGCACACATCGTCACAGTCACACGTCCTGTGTCACGTCACACATCGTCACCAGACACACGTCCTGTGTGTCACAGCACACATCGTCACAGTCACACGTCCTGTGTCACGTCACACATCGTCACCAGTCACACGTCACGTAGTCACAGCACACATCGTCACAGTCACACGTCCTGTGTCACGTCACACATCGTCACCAGACACACGTCCTGTGTCACAGCACACATCGTCACAGTCACACGTCCTGTGTCACAGCACACATCGTCACCAGACACACGTCCTGTGTGTCACAGCACACATCGTCACAGTCACACGTCCTGTGTGTCACAGCACACATCGTCACAGTCACACGTCCTGTGTCACAGCACACATCGTCACCAGTCACACGTCCTGTGTCACAGCACACATCGTCACCAGTCACACGTCCTGTGTCACGTCACACATCGTCACCAGACACACGTCCTGTGTCACAGCACACATCGTCACAGTCACACGTCCTGTGTCACGTCACACATCGTCACAGTCACACGTCCTGTGTCACGTCACACATCGTCACCAGACACACGTCCTGTGTCAGTCCTGTGTCACGTCACACATCGTCAGTCACACGTCCTGTGTCACGTCACACATCGTCACCAGACACACGTCCTGTGTCACAGCACACATCGTCACAGTCACACGTCCTGTGTCACGTCACACATCGTCACCAGACACACGTCCTGTGTGTCACAGCACACATCGTCACAGTCACACGTCCTGTGTCACGTCACACATCGTCACCAGTCACACGTCCTGTGTCACAGCACACATCGTCACAGTCACACGTCCTGTGTCACGTCACACATCGTCACCAGACACACGTCCTGTGTCACAGCACACATCGTCACAGTCACACGTCCTGTGTGTCACGCCACACATCGTCACCAGACACACGTCCTGTGTCACGTCACACATCGTCACCAGACACACGTCCTGTGTCACGCCACACATCGTCACCAGACACACGTCCTGTGTCACAACACACATCGTCACCAGACACACGTCCTGTGTCACGCCACACATCGTCACCAGACACACGTCCTGTGTCACGTCACACATCGTCACCAGACACACGTCCTGTGTCACGTCACACATCGTCACCAGACACACGTCCTGTGTCACGTCACACATCGTCACCAGACACGTCCTGTGTCACGTCACACATCGTCACCAGACACACGTCCTGTGTCACGTCACACATCGTCACAGTCACACGTCCTGTGTCACGCCACACATCGTCACCAGACACACGTCCTGTGTCACGCCACACATCGTCACCAGACACACGTCCTGTGTCACGCCACACATCGTCACCAGACACACGTCCTGTGTCACGCTACACATCGTCACAGTCACACGTCCTGTGTCACGCTACACATCGTCACCAGACACACGTCCTGTGTCACAACACACATCGTCACCAGTCACACGTCCTGTGTCACGCTACACATCGTCACAGTCACACGTCCTGTGTCACAGCACACATCGTCACAGTCACACGTCCTGTGTGTCACAGCACACATCGTCACAGTCACACGTCCTGTGTCACGTCACACATCGTCACCAGTCACACGTCCTGTGTCACGTCACACATCGTCACCAGTCACACGTCCTGTGTCACAGCACACATCGTCACCAGACACACGTCCTGTGTCACGTCACACATCGTCACAGTCACACGTCCTGTGTCACAGCACACATCGTCACAGTCACACGTCCTGTGTCACGCCACACATCGTCACCAGACACACGTCCTGTGTCACAGCACACATCGTCACCAGTCACACGTCCTGTGTCACGTCACACATCGTCACCAGACACACGTCCTGTGTCACAGCACACATCGTCACCAGTCACACGTCCTGTGTCACGCCACACATCGTCACCAGACACACGTCCTGTGTCACGCCACACATCGTCACAGTCACACGTCCTGTGTCACGCCACACATCGTCACCAGACACACGTCCTGTGTCACAGCACACATCGTCACAGTCACACGTCCTGTGTGTCACGCCACACATCGTCACCAGTCACACGTCCTGTGTCACAACACACATCGTCACAGTCACACGTCCTGTGTCACGCTACACATCGTCACCAGACACACGTCCTGTGTCACGCCACACATCGTCACAGTCACACGTCCTGTGTCACGGCACACATCGTCACCAGACACACGTCCTGTGTGTCACAGCACACATCGTCATCAGTCACACGTCCTGTGTCACAGCACACATCGTCACCAGACACACGTCCTGTGTGCACAGCACACATCGTCATCAGTCACACGTCCTGTGTCACGCCACACATCGTCACCAGACACACGTCCTGTGTCACGTCACACATCGTCACAGTCACACGTCCTGTGTGTCACAGCACACATCGTCACAGTCACACGTCCTGTGTCACGTCACACATCGTCACCAGTCACACGTCCTGTGTCACGTCACACATCGTCACCAGTCACACGTCCTGTGTCACAGCACACATCGTCACAGTCACACGTCCTGTGTCACGCCACACATCGTCACCAGACACACGTCCTGTGTCACAACACACATCGTCACCAGTCACACGTCCTGTGTCACGCTACACATCGTCACCAGACACACGTCCTGTGTCACGCCACACATCGTCACCAGACACACGTCCTGTGTGTCACAGCACATCGTCATCAGTCACACGTCCTGTGTCACAGCACACATCGTCACCAGACACACGTCCTGTGTGTCACAGCACACATCGTCATCAGTCACACGTCCTGTGTCACAACACACATCGTCACCAGTCACACGTCCTGTGTCACGCCACACATCGTCACCAGACACACGTCCTGTGTCACGTCACACATCGTCACAGTCACACGTCCTGTGTGTCACAGCACACATCGTCACAGTCACACGTCCTGTGTCACGCCACACATCGTCACCAGACACACGTCCTGTGTCACGTCACACATCGTCACAGTCACACGTCCTGTGTGTCACAGCACACATCGTCACAGTCACACGTCCTGTGTCACGTCACACATCGTCACCAGTCACACACGTCCTGTGTCACGTCACACATCGTCACCAGTCACACGTCCTGTGTGTCACAGCACACATCGTCACAGTCACACGTCCTGTGTCACAGCACACATCGTCACAGTCACACGTCCTGTGTGTCACGCCACACATCGTCACAGTCACACGTCCTGTGTCACGCCACACATCGTCACCAGACACACGTCCTGTGTCACAACACACATCGTCACAGTCACACGTCCTGTGTCACGCTACACATCGTCACCAGACACACGTCCTGTGTCACGCCACACATCGTCACCAGACACACGTCCTGTGTGTCACAGCACACATCGTCATCAGTCACACGTCCTGTGTCACAGCACACATCGTCACCAGACACACGTCCTGTGTGTCACAGCACACATCGTCATCAGTCACACGTCCTGTGTCACAACACACATCGTCACCAGTCACACGTCCTGTGTCACGCCACACATCGTCACCAGACACACGTCCTGTGTCACGTCACACATCGTCACAGTCACACGTCCTGTGTGTCACAGCACACATCGTCACAGTCACACGTCCTGTGTCACGCCACACATCGTCACCAGACACACGTCCTGTGTCACGTCACACATCGTCAGTCACACGTCCTGTGTCACAGCACACATCGTCACAGTCACACGTCCTGTGTCACGTCACACATCGTCACCAGTCACACGTCCTGTGTCACGTCACACATCGTCACCAGTCACACGTCCTGTGTCACGTCACACATCGTCACCAGTCACACGTCCTGTGTCACGTCACACATCGTCAGTCACACGTCCTGTGTCACAGCACACATCGTCACAGTCACACGTCCTGTGTCACGCCACACATCGTCACCAGTCACACGTCCTGTGTCACGCTACACATCGTCACCAGACACACGTCCTGTGTCACGCCACACATCGTCACAGTCACACGTCCTGTGTCACAGCACACATCGTCACCAGTCACACGTCCTGTGTCACAGCACACATCGTCATCAGACACACGTCCTGTGTCACGCCACACATCGTCACCAGACACACGTCCTGTGTCACAGCACACATCGTCACAGTCACACGTCCTGTGTCACGTCACACATCGTCACCAGACACACGTCCTGTGTCACAACACACATCGTCACAGTCACATCGTCACAGTCACACGTCCTGTGTCACGCTACACATCGTCACCAGACACACGTCCTGTGTCACGCCACACATCGTCACCAGACACACGTCCTGTGTCACAACACACATCGTCACAGTCACACGTCCTGTGTCACGCTACACATCGTCACCAGTCACACGTCCTGTGTCACGTCACACATCGTCACCAGTCACACGTCCTGTGTCACGTCACACATCGTCACCAGTCACACGTCCTGTGTCACAGCACACATCGTCACAGTCACACGTCCTGTGTGCACGCCACACATCGTCACCAGACACACGTCCTGTGTCACAGCACACATCGTCACCAGTCACACGTCCTGTGTCACAGCACACATCGTCATCAGACACACGTCCTGTGTCACGCCACACATCGTCACCAGACACACGTCCTGTGTCACAGCACACATCGTCACAGTCACACGTCCTGTGTCACGTCACACATCGTCACAGACACACGTCCTGTGTCACAACACACATCGTCACAGTCACACGTCCTGTGTCACGCTACACATCGTCACCAGACACACGTCCTGTGTCACGCCACACATCGTCACCAGACACACGTCCTGTGTGTCACAGCACACATCGTCATCAGTCACACGTCCTGTGTCACAGCACACATCGTCACCAGACACACGTCCTGTGTGTCACAGCACACATCGTCATCAGTCACACGTCCTGTGTCACAACACACATCGTCACCAGTCACACGTCCTGTGTCACGCCACACATCGTCACCAGACACACGTCCTGTGTCACGTCACACATCGTCACAGTCACACGTCCTGTGTGTCACAGCACACATCGTCACAGTCACACGTCCTGTGTCACGTCACACATCGTCACCAGTCACACGTCCTGTGTCACGCCACACATCGTCACAGTCACACGTCCTGTGTGTCACAGCACACATCGTCACAGTCACACGTCCTGTGTCACGACACACATCGTCACCAGACACACGTCCTGTGTCACAGCACACATCGTCACAGTCACACGTCCTGTGTCACAGCACACATCGTCACAGTCACACGTCCTGTGTCACAGCACACATCGTCACAGTCACACGTCCTGTGTCACAGCACACATCGTCACCAGACACACGTCCTGTGTCACGTCACACATCGTCACAGTCACACGTCCTGTGTCACAGCACACATCGTCACAGTCACACGTCCTGTGTCACGCCACACATCGTCACCAGACACACGTCCTGTGTCACGTCACACATCGTCACAGTCACACGTCCTGTGTCACAGCACACATCGTCACAGTCACACGTCCTGTGTCACAGCACACATCGTCACAGTCACACGTCCTGTGTCACGCCACACATCGTCACCAGACACACGTCCTGTGTCACAGCACACATCGTCACCAGACACACGTCCTGTGTCACAGCACACATCGTCACCAGACACACGTCCTGTGTCACGCCACACATCGTCACAGTCACACGTCCTGTGTGTCACAGCACACATCGTCACAGTCACACGTCCTGTGTCACGCCACACATCGTCACAGTCACACGTCCTGTGTGTCACAGCACACATCGTCACAGTCACACGTCCTGTGTCACGCCACACATCGTCACCAGACACACGTCCTGTGTCACGCCACACATCGTCACAGTCACACGTCCTGTGTCACAGCACACATCGTCACAGTCACACGTCCTGTGTCACAGCACACATCGTCACAGTCACACGTCCTGTGTCACGTCATACATCGTCACAGTCACACGTCCTGTGTCACGCCACACATCGTCACCAGACACACGTCCTGTGTCACAACACACATCGTCACAGTCACACGTTCTGTGTCACAGCACACATCGTCACAGTCACACGTCCTGTGTCACGTCACACATCGTCACCAGACACACGTCCTGTGTCACGTCACACATCGTCACCAGACACACGTCCTGTGTCACAACACACATCGTCACAGTCACACGTTCTGTGTCACAGCACACATCGTCACAGTCACACGTCCTGTGTCACGCCACACATCGTCACAGTCACACGTCCTGTGTCACGAAACACATCGTCATCAGACACACGTCCTGTGTCAGTCCTGTGTCACGTCACACATCGTCACAGTCACACGTCCTGTGTCACGCCACACATCGTCACCAGACACACGTCCTGTGTCACGTCACACATCGTCACCAGACACACGTCCTGTGTCACGCCACACATCGTCACAGTCACACGTCCTGTGTCACAGCACACATCGTCACAGTCACACGTCCTGTGTCACAGCACACATCGTCACAGTCACACGTCCTGTGTCACGTCATACATCGTCACAGTCACACGTCCTGTGTCACGCCACACATCGTCACCAGACACACGTCCTGTGTCACAGCACACATCGTCACAGTCACACGTTCTGTGTCACAGCACACATCGTCACAGTCACACGTCCTGTGTCACGTCACACATCGTCACCAGACACACGTCCTGTGTCACGTCACACATCGTCACCAGACACACGTCCTGTGTCACAACACACATCGTCACAGTCACACGTTCTGTGTCACAGCACACATCGTCACAGTCACACGTCCTGTGTCACGTCACACATCGTCAGTCACACGTCCTGTGTCACGTCACACATCGTCACCAGTCACACGTCCTGTGTCACGTCACACATCGTCACAGTCACACGTCCTGTGTGTCACAGCACACATCGTCACAGTCACACGTCCTGTGTCACGCCACACATCGTCACCAGACACACGTCCTGTGTCACGCCACACATCGTCACAGTCACACGTCCTGTGTCACAGCACACATCGTCACAGTCACACGTCCTGTGTCACAGCACACATCGTCACAGTCACACGTCCTGTGTCACGTCATACATCGTCACAGTCACACGTCCTGTGTCACGCCACACATCGTCACCAGACACACGTCCTGTGTCACAACACACATCGTCACAGTCACACGTTCTGTGTCACAGCACACATCGTCACAGTCACACGTCCTGTGTCACGCCACACATCGTCACAGTCACACGTCCTGTGTCACGCCACACATCGTCACCAGACACACGTCCTGTGTCACGTCACACATCGTCAGTCACACGTCCTGTGTCACAGCACACATCGTCACAGTCACACGTCCTGTGTCACAGCACACATCGTCACAGTCACACGTCCTGTGTCACGCCACACATCGTCACCAGACACACGTCCTGTGTCACGTCACACATCGTCACCAGTCACGTCCTGTGTCACGCCACACATCGTCACCAGTCACACGTCCTGTGTCACGCCACACATCGTCACCAGACACACGTCCTGTGTCACGTCACACATCGTCACCAGTCACACGTCCTGTGTCACGTCACACATCGTCACCAGACACACGTCCTGTGTCACGTCACACATCGTCACAGTCACACGTCCTCTGGCCGTCTTGTGTGTCACAGCCACACATCGTCACAGTCACACGTCCTCTGGCCGTCATGTGTGTCACATCACACATCGTCACCAGTCACACGTCCTCTGACCGTCATGTGTGTCACGTCACACATCGTCACCAGTGACACGTGCTTTCGCCAGTGTTCTGAAATCCTGAACAAGCTCATACTGGCAACTGGGAAAATTCCGCTATCAGGACAAAACACAAGGTGTTCTCATCATGGACAGAGAGAACTTACCCCATGATGCGTGCCATACCGACAGGAATCAAAAGCGACTGTCATATATACCAATGACTGTGAAGTAAGCCATCAGACAAGACAGCATCGACAGATCCAATCATGGCTCATGGCAGATCCAATGGACGCGTCACTAAGAACAGAAGCAAGCGCCTCACCCGACAGGAGAACGACACCCAGGCGCGCTGGTTGGGGTACTCTCTGAGCAGGTCCAGCACGGCCAGCGCCTCGGCCGGTCCGGGCAGCGTCTCCACAGCGAGCAGGTCGACGCCGGCCGACACCAGGGCAGCCACGCGCGGTCTGTGCCACTCCTGACGAGGGACATACAGTGACAAGCCACCACAGACGAGGGCACGAGTAATGGTGGGCTCCAGGATCTGTGATGAGCATCATCGTCATTACCGACATCTTCAGCACATCACGTCAGTTGCTTCCATGAGCATCTTGATTGGGTCTGCCATAGAGAGGGGATGGGGTCTCACGGGAATTGGGCGATGACGTAGCCAATGTATCAACCTAGTGCCTGGAAAGCCAACACTACCTATCCCCTCTAAGAATAGATGGATGTAAAGGTGATGTTGGATTTCAAACAAATAATGACTTCAGAACTAGTATGTATAATCCATTCCAAAATATCAAAAGCACAACAGGAAAGCTAGCTATGAAATTGCATTAATCAGACAAAACATATCAGAAAAGAACAATGCAACTGATACAGGATCAACAGTCGCCATGTACAATAAGTGTGACAATGTTCACAACAAAACTTGTAATAATAATTTTATCCATACTTTTCAAGGTTGCAGCCTGGATACAGGTCATTGAAAACATCCTATCCAAATGTGAGCTCATTTGTGCACATCAAAGAGCTACTGAGGCTTCACTTGTTACCTTTAGTGTATCTCTATCCATGCTGGTGAGGTACTTCCCATGGTACTCAGAACCATCTGCTTGACATGCACCATATGGTCCAACAGATCCAGCCACCTGAACATCTGAAAATCCCACATTCGCTTCATCAGTGTCAGCATAAAGCTACAACGGTATTAAATGTGGATGCTGTCACCAATGAATGTCAGCAAGCTGGCCAGGGACTTCAAAAGTGGTCAGAAAGGCCACAAAACGATTAAATGTGATCAATATATGTTCTTAAAATGAAAGCAACTGCAGTAACTACTTCATGATGAGTGGAATACCAGTGGCATGGGTCAGTTACCCCACCCATGACCCCATGATTGAGATGGTACATAGCACACATTACTCCTGATAGTCCTCAGACATGGGAGAACATAGTGTTACTTCAGTACAATTACAGTGAAACAAGTGTACTCATCCCATGCATGCACCCAACACTCCATGACACTCCCACATGGTGAGATAATGATGGTCTGGAACAACATAGTGTTTTTGATGGATACGCCCATTTTAAGCACTGCTGTAAGTTCACAGTGCACACTAAAGCTGTCTGGTTGGCTGAGTGGATAGAACACTGGCCTGTAAAGGCTCCCCATCTTGGCACCATGGTTGAGCCACTCCACACACTCTCTATTAACACTTCTGGCTGGGATGGCCAGTTAGTAACTGGCCAGGCAGGGCCAAAGGTGCAGGCATCAGGCAGCCATGCCATACTATGCATGTATGTTAAATGATCCATCAAAATTGTTCCATAGAACTGGAATTTCTTGGTCAGGAACTGGGTTCAGGGTAAATGCAGCAAGGCAATGCAATGCTTAGCACTCACTCAGATTCTGTAAAGCCCCCCCCATCCCCAACAACTTGAACTAGATATATATATATATATATATATATATATAATTAAAACAAGTTTATATCATCTGGTTCATCTTTTTCCCCGGGCTTCATCATTCAAGTCATATACAAAAAACGTCATTTTTACAACAAACCTAATAAAATATTGCACCATAGGCTCTGAGTTGCATCATTATCTTTTAAAATCACAGCACCCCTCATCATGATATTGCACCATCAGCTCAACTGTCAACATGCAATAAATTTCATGCATGCTGAATGCAACATACGCAATTAATGCAACATTTCAGCATAACGTCTTGTTCAAGATTGACACACTGGCATGTTTTTTTTAAAGAAAATTAAACAGTGCGAACATACACAAAAGTTGCATATTCCTAAGTATAAAGGACAGGGTATCTTTTAGGTAAGATTTAAAAGGGATGCCAGATTGGCATAATCCTGGCTAAAACATGGTGTCTCTTCTGGACTTCCAGGTCTTGCATGTCTCAACAGAGCAACTCTTCTTGTGAATTTTAATACCATGGCATTCATGGCACATGGCAATGCCTGGCCAAGCAATACATCACCTTTTCCTGATGATGTTGCAGCTTGCTTAGCCAACTCAACACTCTTCTGAATCAAAGCAACAGCTTCATTGGCAGACAAATTCAAGTGCTGCTTGAGATTTTGTGTACTAGCCTGAAATTAAGCAGAGGCTAAATTGTCATTATTCAGTGGGAATACATTTATTGAAATGTATGCATATTAAACTCACATGGAAAACAAAGTTTAACTTCACATTTAAAACAAGTTAATTGCATGGCAGTCCCAACTAATGTATGCCAACAATTCAGTGAGTTTCCCACTCATTGGGTACTGCTTACCTGATAGCTTGCAGATATGATGATATTTGCTCCTGCCTCAATAAACTTGCTGTGTGCTTCAACCACAGCGGCAGGATTTGCATAGAGGAGGTTGGCTGACCACAATGGGTGCCCATCAACATCATGTCCTGCCTCTTGCAGTGTGGAA